>VWYE01000983.1:89352-173068 GCA_013398995.1 Alaudala cheleensis
GAAAAACGCTTCTCGACCCTGTCCTCACGTGTTGTTTTTCTCCCCCGTGTGCGTTCCTGGGGGTGGGGGGCACGCTCGGGGCTGAGGCGGTGGCGGCACCGACGGGATCTGGGGCTTCCGACAGCCCCGGGGCCACCGACCTTCCCGGCCCGTGCGGGGTCTGGGGTCGCGGCTGCAGAGCCAGGCAGGGCCGGGAGCGGGGCCGGNGGGCGGCCGCAGCCCGCGCTCTGAGCGGCCGCTCTGCCCGCGCCCCCGGGGCCGCTCCGCTCCGCGCCCATGGCCGAGGTGGGCGGCTTCCTGGGCGCGCTGGACCCCGACCTGCACGGCTTCCCCCCCGCGCTGGGCGCCGGGCTGCCCCTCGCCGACTCCCCCGGCTTCCTCAACGAGCGCCTGGGGCAGATCGAGGGGCGGCTGCAGCGGGGCTCCCCCACCGACTTCGCTCACCTCAAGGGCATCCTGCGGCGGCGGCAGCTCTACTGCCGCACCGGCTTCCACCTGGAGATCTTCCCCAACGGCACGGTGCAGGGCACCCGGCAGGACCACAGCCGCTTCGGTAAGGGGCCGGGGGGGTGCCCGGCCGGGCCGGGAGCAGGTGCCCCGCGCGCACAACTAATTACCCCGCTAATATAAATCATCCCGGGATGGATATAATTGGCCTCCTAAACAAATGCGCTCACTCCCCAGCAATGCGGGAGTTTTTATTTCCAATTTCCTACTCTCCCGGCGCTCAGCCTTTCTGCAGGTGCACTAAAACGTGCCTTCGCAAGGGAGGAAAAAAAGAAAAAGTAAAAAGAAAAATGAATAAAGAAATAAAAGAGGACGATGACCAGCTTTAGCTGCGCCTCTGAAGTTAGTGGTGAGGGAGGCAAAACAGAGACGTTCCTCGTTGGAATTTCTTGGAAATTCCTAGATTGGAAAAAGAAATTCCTCACTTTTTTAGCAGTTTTTTTTTTTTTAACTCCTCCTTCTTTCTTTTACATGCGTGATTTTGATTGAAAGAGCTCCTCAAAGCAGGCAGGGATCTCTTGGCTGGAGGGGTGTCAGGAGCTGGGTTTGGGAAGGTTGTTGGAAAGGAAGGGGGGAAGCTGCAGAGGGAAAAACGCTTAGGGGACTTTGGAAAGAAAGAAGATGGAACAATAGGCTGAGCACCGTGGATTTACCTTTCTGCCCAGGATACAGCTGGAAGACTGCAATGCCTGTATCAGTGGCACACAAGAGCAGTGACCTCTAATGAGACTATATGTAATCTTCAAAAAATGCATCGCAAGCCACAGGCGAAAGAGCACAGTCAGTCTGAGCACAGTAAGAGAAATTGCCGCTACTCCAGCATCTAGTGCAGGTGTCTGTATAAGCTATCAACAAGTCCCATGCCAGTGATCTCAACTATGTTGTCAACAGGTTGCAAGATGTGCTTGCACGACTTTTTTATAGTTTTCAAGTGATTTAACTCCTCGGTGAAAGGAATTCTTTTTTTTGCCTTTACTTGTCTGCAACCAGTCAGTTCTGATACTCTGGGAAGTGCTGCCGCTGCTATTGTTGGAGGTGTAAGGCAGGTTTTTGGAACAATTGGGGAAGCTTATCTTTCCATAAACACCAGGTGTGTGCATGGCATGTCCCTGCCTAAATCAACAAGAAAGTCATAACCCGCGGGTCAGAGTCAGGTACTAATATGCTCATGGGGCAAGTGTTCTTTAATTACCTCCTGAAAACACCCATCTTTTAACCTTTCATGCTGCAATACGCAATGGGTTTCCACGTTCAAAGAGTTGAAAGCAAACCCATTGCATCTGGTTGGTTTTAGTTCAAGCTGCCACGTAGTGTTTCCAGTCTATCAGTTCTTCTTCCTTACCTTTGTAGAACTAAACAGCTAGTTTCAAGTGGCAGCATTTGTCTCAGATAGATTTTTTGTAAAGATTGAGCAAAATAAGTATATTTTCAAACTTGGAAAAAACACGTTAGACATGCTAAAACTTTTCATGGATTTGCACACTGAAGCTTAAGTCATACAGTGCTTTCAATAAATTGAAACATTGGCATTCCCTAAGTGTTTTAGCAGTCCACATCCAGCTCCGTAAACTAGACCAGACTTCAGATATTATAGTTTTCTGCTTCAGGGTTTTCCCAGAGGCAGTGTAAAATAAATAGTTATTTGTTGTAATTGCAAGACAAAGCCCCAAAGGATTAGACTGGAATCCTTGCATTCAGATCAAGTTGGACTAAGCCTTGCTTCAGCAGAGACTCAAAGCAATAATGTATTGGCACACAGTATTCACCATCTGCGTTCAGTAGCCATGAATATTTAAATTCCAATGTTACTGGTATGGTTCATATTAGGATGTCATGTATCGATGCATTCCTAAATTTTGCATGCAACAGTCAGAAAGAAGTAACTTATAACAGGAATAGGCAGCCTGAGCAATTCTGGGGATGCCAAAGTTGTGGTGAGAGATGCAAAGGTAGATGAAGGGTTCAGGGAAGCACTTTAAAACTGCCTTAAATCTTGAGGCATCTGGAGAAATACTTAGAAGTCCAGGATCAAGCCCATGTGGCTGGAAGGTCCTGGCTGGTACCATGAGCAGATAATTAAGGTGCTCCATGGATGACTGCAATGCCACAGCCCAGGCACGTGTCCAGCTGCAGGTGGGATGTAGAGTAGAGCCAGACTTGGCATCCCCATCTCTTAATTTGGAAGGGATTCAGGAACAGACAGGCAGTATCTGCACCCTCCCATGCACAGCCTTCCCAAAAGCTACCAGATGTGCAGGACATCCACATCTTCCAGAGAGGAAAATAGCCAAAGTCCTGCTGATGCAGAACAGAGTCCCAAGGTCCCAAAAGTGAGAGTTTAAAGAAGACATTTTTTTGTACCAAAGCATTTGGGGGTGTGACTGTAGGACACAGGGGAGGTACTGGCATCATCCACCCACACTGCCTGAGCAATCACAGGAACTACTGCCACTCATCTGTCAAGGACTGGAGCCGTCCTAAATCACACCTGTCTTCTGGAATGTGATATTTTATACTTGTAAAAACACAGATTCTTGCAAGAACAATGGAGCGCAGCTTTATTTTTCCTACAGGAGCTTTAATGCAAAATGTGGAAAAGCTCTCTGAGTTTGCTGGAAGAAAGCTCATTCTCAAACTACAGAAGCACCCAAATTCACTCTCTGAACTGGCAGCTCTGGCAAGGTCACCCCAAAAGAATAAAGTGTTCTCCAGAATGTATCTCTCTCTGCATCTGCCCAGAACCTTCCTCTACAAATAAATTAAGGACAATCAAAATCTGAAGGGAGTCTGGACTGACATTAGCACCCCTATGACAATCCTTCTCAGAATGAAACTGAGAAATTTGCCAGGAAAATCCCTGCCAGGAAGAACTGCTCCTTTTCTGCCTCACATCTCTTTTACAGCAGCATTAAACAAGTGAACCCAACAGTGCTACTCACTGCAGTGGAGGAGAGAAAGAGGCCTTGAGGTTGCACTGCAGACTAATAAAGGCAGAAAATAAAAGCAGGGTACAAACCCGCTCATGGATCTGTTACACAGACTCCTAGAGGAGCTGCTGAGACCTCCAGAGAAAGTTTTGCTGTAATTTGGACATTCAGACCATAGTGCACCTGTTGCTGAACAGTTGTCGAGGTTTTTAGCCAAAGCTTTAGGTTTGAAGCCATTAATACAACATCTGATGTTTCTGTACCTCAGCTCCTGAATACAGTCATGTAAGAAGAGACAGGTGCAGGGGGCTGAATTGTTCTTTGAGGGATGGTTTAGAGTAAGGGGAGAGTGTGTGGGTCTGGCCATGGCAAAGCTCAGGAGATTATCCAGTGCTTTGGTGGTAAATGAATCCAGTCAGAGTCTTAATCAAATCTCTCCAAGTCTTATCTGGAAAGACTCAAGGAACAAAGAGAATGAATAATCAAAGTGAGGGAAAAAAAAGAGGCAAGTCCTGGGGGAAAGAAAAAAAGAAAGCAAAAGAAGAAACAAAAGCATGTTCTACCACAAAAACACACCGCTGCAAATGGAAAGAGAATTCTTGAGCTGGCCCCAGTGGCCACTCCCTGTGCTGCTGGAGATCAGATGTACGAAGCTGCAATTTTGTCTAGAATTGGAGTGAGTTAAGGACAGGATGGATATCCGCCCACATATTTTCAGCCTTCACTCTGTCTCCTGACTTTTGTGAGCTCAAGTTATGTGCTTAATGCTCTTTCAACATAGTTATCCTCTATGCATGTCTCCAAGTGCCACTCAGAGATCAGAAAAGGGGGATACTACAAGGGATGTTGTCAGAAGGGATTGTTATGGGCACACCTTGGAAATTTCATTTGCAAAACGCTTATCTACCCAACCTGCATCAGCTGAGGGATGTCTCATTCCTGCTCAGAGAGGGAAGATGCTGATGCTGCTCCTGGCTTGGTCCTTCCCATGTCTTTGGAGACCTGGGTTCACATGCCTCATACAGAGCATGTGTGTGGGCATACTCAAGAAAAGATCTGGGTTCCCCTGCCTTAGACATCCCTCAGTTTCTCAACGGAAACAGCAATAGTTTCCTGCTTCCCAGAAGTGACAGGAGGCAAAAATAGTGCTGATGCTGAGGACTGCATCTATACCTACAGGAAGGTCCATCTACCATTCTCCAATTCCCTGATATGTTTCACTTGAATATTCCCCTGTGTCCAGCCTGAGAAGGACTCCCCCATTCCTGGGTGTATCTCTGTACTCCTGCTTTAGTTTTTACACTCCCTGTAGTTGTCCATCTTCCCTCACTGCCTCCTTTTCAAAGAGTGGCTGTGGTAATTTCTGGTCTGCGGATGAGAAAAAGCACTCAGCAGTTCAGTAACTCCCTTGTGTCAGAACTGGTGGGTAGTGAAGGGAGGAAACCACCCCTCATCCTGCACCTCTCTCCTCCCTGTTTGGGATTCTTTTCAGCTAAGAAACCACAACAATTACCAAGAAGAGCAGAGCCAGGGTCTGTGCCTGTCTGGCTTGGAAAGGCTGCCCTCCCTGCCTGTGCTGCCTGCTCCTGATGTTTCTGCAGGCTGGATGTGTCCCTGGGCCAGGATGTGTAGCTGGGCATATTTCAGCCTGTAAAGTGTCTGCTCTGGTCCATAAAGTGTGTTTTGTGGTGTTTGCTTCCCTGTTTGTCTCCAGGCCTTGCCACTCTCAAGTCCATATTTCATGTCCCCTTGCATGTGCTGGTGTCAGGGAGGGCTGGATTAGATGTCCAAGCCCCAGAGTAGGCAGGGGAAAAGGAGGACAGAAGGTCTGATGGAAGGCAGGAATTCCTGCAGCCAGCTTAGCTGCCAGCTCCTGATGATGAGTCTGCGCTGCACAAAGGGGGTCAGAGGTGTCCATTGCTGTCTGGGCTGTCCTATATTTGGGCAGTGGTGTGGTGTCATCTGAGAGTTGCCACATCCATGCCTCAGGCTGTGGGGTGACCCAGAGCTGTGGCTGCCACTGAAGTCAGCTGGCTCAGGTGGCAGCTTGTCACGCGGTGGCTTCAAACCAAGCAATACTTTTAAGAGGAGCTCTGGGAGGTAACCTGAGCAGAGCATCAATTACCCAGGGCTGGAGCAATATTAGGGAGCTATATTAGGAGAGCTGGAGCCACACTAAAGGTTAGAGTAACTTTCCCCTCCAGTCATTGGAAGCATGCAGTCATCAGATGAGATGAGGAAAACCCTCTTCCTTCTGCCTCCTGGCTAATTAATCCTGCACTGGACACTGCCAAAACTGCCTGTGACCTTTGCATAGGTAGTGTGTGAGATCCATAATAACACAGTCCCACTGCTGCCTTCAGGAAGTCTTCCTGGGAAGTTTGAATGTGCTCACCACGTGTGGTGTTGGGTAGGGGCCGTTTGTTTTTAAGTGCTTCACCAAAGGTTCTCCTGTTACAAGTCTTTCCCCCACTGAAGCAGCTGTGGCTGTGGGGGTGCAGCAGCCAGACCCTGCTTTTCCTTTGCAGAGGAAATGAGGCTGCCCCTCATTTTTAAAGTATCTGACACCACCATAGCAGGCTGCAGCCCATGGGTGAAACAGTTGGTCTTGCAGGGCTGGGGATGGCTGGGACAGATGCTGCTGGACTGGGAAGAGGCTGGCAGGAGGCTGGACAGACAGCAGGACATGGGGGGCAGGAGGGGGTTCTGGCAGTGACAGTGGCAGGGGGTGACAGAGAAAGGACTGGCAGTGCCATGGCTCCGAAGGCTGCAGAGGAAGATGCATTTTTACCTTTGTGCTTTGAAGCTGGATTGTATCTCTATGGCTGGTATATACATTTTGGGTTGGCAGGTATCTCACTGAAGTGCCAGGATGAAGATGGCCCTCACAGACATCTCTTCTAGTGCTTTCCACTTCTTTTTACTGAACCCATGACTTTAAAACCTGTGAGACAATGATCTTATTGCAGAAGACAAAATCATACTCCTTTTGGTGAAGAATAAAACCCAGCCTGGTAACAGCCTTTTGACATTGCTAGTGGCCAGGCACAAATTTCTACATCTGTCTTCTTGGTGATAATTACGAAAAAAATCCAAACTCCAACCAACAAAACCTTGCAAAGCTTTTCTCATTAGCAAAGATAATCCCTCTTGGGCAACTCGAATTCACAATGCTGGGGAGAAGCCCAGACTGGAAATTAGAAGATTGCACGCAGATGGAACTATAGAGTTAAAAACTGTATTGTTACTGGGAACAGCTGGTTTCTTTTCGTTGCTGGAGCCTGGTGTTGTTTTTTTCCCTCTGTATGATTTGCAGTTCTTTCCTTTTTTAGGGATTTTGGAGTTTATTAGCCTGGCAGTGGGGCTGGTGAGCATCCGTGGGGTGGACTCCGGACTCTACCTCGGCATGAATGAGAGAGGCGAGCTCTATGGGTCGGTAAGTTCTGGGCTGAGTCCTCCCTGTCCCACAGCCAGCTCTGCAGCCTGTGGCCTCAGCTGTGTCACAGAGTGCCCTGTCACAGGCCCCCCACGTCCTTGGGGTGCCACTGATCTCCATCCTACCCCTGATGCCACCGCTGTTTTAACAGAAATGATGTCTAGGAAACTGGGTTTGAGGAAGGATTCACTCCTGCTGTGAGAGCCCTCAGTGGTGCTCAGCCCCCAGACATCCCACTGAGGTTTTGTCTTTCAGAAATGGTCTGGCAATGGCCAGGTAAAGGCAGGGGGACATTTAGCATAAAGCCAGGAACTGTTGATGTGTTACAACTGAGTAACACATGAGTTGTATTCTCCTCATGGTCAGGTCTGCACCCATCTGCAGGTCTTACCTTTGTATTATGGCTCTTTAACCAACAGAAGCTGAAATTGTGGCCTGAGTGTTACTGTAAAATTCCCTGTAATTCCTTTTAGAAGTTTAGGGCTGCTGCTTATGATTTCCTGAAAGTTCCCTTTTCAGGCTAAAATTCTTCATGTTTTGACTAAAAACCTCAAGTGTAAACTCATTAAGTGTTATGACTTACAGTCAAAATGCCAGGTCTTAACAGCTGGACAGGTGCTTCCTACAGGTTAATTTAACTCAATTCCTAATTACGATTAAGGGCAGATCACAGTAAAAATAAAATGAAATAAAATGAACCAGTTTTAAACCAAAGCAGAAGGCAGCACTTCCTCTCACCATCAGCTAAGCCTCAGTGTACAAGGTAAAAACTCATGCACTCTGCATACACAGAAGTTGTTAGAAAACCTTTGATTGGCAAACAATTTAGCTCATTTTTCCCTGTCCCATTTCCACCTGAGACTGCCACAGACCCTTCCACCATTTAAGACACAGCTGCTGATGCTTATATGGGATAATTGCCCAGAGCAGCTGAGGCTGCCCCAACCCTGCAAGTGTCCAAGGCCAGGTTGGATGGGGCTTGGAGCAACGTGGGATAGGGGGAGGCTTCTCTGCCCAGGGCAGGGGTGAACTTTAAGGTCCCTTCCAACCCAAACCACTCTGTGATTCTCTGACCATCAAATACTGCATGCACCAATAACTATTCTTTTCCCACCTGTAACAGCTTCTACCCTGCACAGCAGTTAAATGCAGAGGCAGTGGTGAAATTGGAAATGTGCAAAACAGAAAAAAGAAAAATCAGGATTCCATAAAACACAGAATCTCCTGAAGCACACTTCAAAAAGCTGGAGCAGCACCTCTCCTATCAAACTCCAAGGCTGCTCAGCAGCTCCTGCAGTTGCAGCTTTCACTCGTGCCTGCTGGAGAACATGAGCTCATGTCTCCCCCCCTCTTTGCCTTCCAACCCTGCAGCTCTGATTGTGACTCGAGTTTCATGATGGGTTAATTAAATTCTAGAGCCTGTGTTCATGTTACAACACAGAAACAAAAATAGGGTAACATTTTACAGCACTGAATCTGGAAACAGAACTGACCTGAAGACAGACGTGGGAGCTGTCCCTGCCCATGGCAGGGGGTTGTAATGAGGTGATCTTTGAGGTTGTTCCTGCCCAAACCATTCTGGGATCTCGTGCACCAGGCAGGACACTGCAGGGACACACTCTAAAGGCTGCTCCAAACTGTGCTGGCGTCACGAGCCAGGTCCCCAAATAACCCTGGAGTTTTAAAATCTGGGACACGTGGGTTGTACAATGATGGCTTTTGGAACTCAAAAGCCACTACAGTATTCTTAATTAAAGGTCCATAAAACAGCCTGACAACAGCATTAGCATTACAATGGTATTTTGGGAGATCACAGTGCAGCGGTATTTTTAAATTTTCAGCAAGTTTATTATTTCCCTGTGTGCCAATTTTGCCTGATGCCTGTGTTGATGCAGCCAGAGCCAGCCATCCCCACAGCGACACGTGGAGTCCCCTCGGGACACGCAGCTTCTCCGCCTGGCCCTGCTGACCTCGTGCCAGCATTGCTGTAAAGCTTCCCAAGGATTTCAGAAATGCCACTAATACTGAGGGCAGCAGAAGGCATGGGCAGCACCTTGCCTGCTGCCTGTGTGGTGTCAGGTTCAGTGGGGACATCCCAGGGCTTGGAAGGGAATAAATCACTCCCTGCAGAGTCACCCCAGACTTGCCAAACATTTTCCACAAACACTGTACTCCAAACTGCCCAGTGCAGCACGGGGGAATGGGGGCAAAGCAACAGCCGGAGTTCAGCCAGTCATCAGGTTCCAACATATTCCAAGTAGATGGCATCTGAGAGGAGGGAAAAAACCCAGCCTGTATTTATTGACAGATCTGGGAAGAGAAGCCCGCTGTTCCCGGGGTCTCAGATGGCCAAGGCTGTGGCCTAGGACTTTTGGAGGGCTCACAACTCACCTCAGGCTTTATTTAATTAGCAGCAAAACATTGAAAACAGGTTCTGAGCACAGGTGAGCTCCTGGGTTGTGTTACAAAACACATCTACTGCAGGCAGTAAACATTTACTGAGCACTCCATGTGCCACAGAGGGGACACATTCCCTGCCCAGATAGTTTACAGTGGAGGGACAGTGGCTGTAATTTTAGAGCACTCCACATTTGCAGACTGCCCTTCAGCTGCAAGGGCTCCCAGTCACCCTGGCACTGCCTCTGTGGGATGGGATGGCTGGACCCTCTGTGACAGCACAGCAGGGCTGGCAGAGCCACCTGTGTCCTCATGGGGCAGAGGGAGAGCCTTGCTCCCCACTGCAGCCAGGCACATCCCTGTAGCTGGCACATGGAGATGGGATGGAGAGGGAAGGGGCACTGGACATGAATGAAAAGTCCATCATCAACCAGCCCCTGCCAAGAGCCCCCAGCTGTCAGGGCTGGCTGTGGCTGTGGTGACACCAGTGCCATCTGTGCCCCAGCACTGAATCTGCAGCTGCACACCCTCATCACATCACCTATCACCACCCTAAAGCTTCCCTGGGGTCTGACATCCCACATCCCTCTGGGTCTTGTTACAGCCTCCCATCACAGCTCACTGGCATTCCAGGAGGTGAAATCCTGAGCAATGCTTTCATTCCCATCTCAGTGCATCCAGCTGTGTGTGCCCTGAACTTCCAAAGCAGTGCTTGCTCCTGTTTTCCTGTTTAGACCCTTTTTCTGCTGCTTCTCTCACCCAAAAGAGGGTATTTGGGATGTGTGGCACCTTGGAGGGGGCTGCTACAAGGGGGTGTGTCCCTGCCTGGTGGCACAACCACCCCAGCAAGCTCGGACTCACAGCTGGACAGGTTTGGAGCTTTGCTGTGTGATTTATTCATGGACCACCTTTGCAAAATCTACACCCACCTTCTCCTGCTTTTGTCTCCTTCCTCCTCCAACTCCAGAGATCCTTGGCCCTTGCCTTGTGCCCTTTCCCAGCTCTCATCCAGGGGAAGCATCCCCACAATCCCCACAATCCCCCCAATCCCCACCCTCAGGGGTGCCAGGAGAAGGTGCCTGAATGAACGCTAGCAAAACAAAGTAAGGAAGTGTGACAATGTTTTCTCTCCTACCCTTTTGACACGAGTGTCTCTCTGTCCCCCCACGGCAGAAGAAGCTCACCAGGGAGTGTGTTTTCCGGGAGCAGTTTGAGGAGAACTGGTACAACACCTACGCCTCCACGCTCTACAAACACCCCGACTCCGAGCGCCAGTACTACGTGGCCCTCAACAAGGACGGCTCCCCCCGAGAGGGGTACAGGACTAAGAGACACCAGAAATTCACCCACTTCCTACCCCGGCCTGTGGACCCTGCCAAAATCCCTGCCATGTACAGAGACCTCTTCCACTACAGGTGATGGCTCCTGCAGTGTCAGTGTACATACTTGGGCTCCCGAGCTTTTTCCCAGAGCACTCTATCAATAGTCATTCCATCATTCCTGTAAGAGTAGATGACCTAGGGAAGCACTTACATTGAATTCAGACACTGCTGTTCCTCCTTGTTTCCAGTGTATATCAAACCTGGGTTATTTATGGGGTGGGGGTAGGGGAAGGGAGGGAACCCTACATTTAATCTTCATTTTTGTTCACTTTTGTTACCTGGTTGCTACGAGAGGCTGAATATTCAACATTATGGTGGCTTAAAGGAATGAGCAGGTGAGCAAACCTGATCACTGGGGAAAAGAAAGCCCCAAAACAACCTAAAAATGAAGAGAAGAAAACAAAGACCACAGAACTGCTGCAGATGCTGCTGCTGAGCTGGGATAGCTCCCTGCTAAGGGAAAGCCTTTGAGTGGTGCCCTGCTTAAGCAGCCTGGGAGTTTGCTACATGGATGATGCTCCATGGACTGATTTGTGGGGTTCTTCCTGCTGTTGGGGTGGGAATGGGGCGAGGAACATTATTCAGATGTAAGCATGGATACTGTGCATAAGGACAAAACTATTTATAAAATGTATATGATATTTATTTTATATATTTATTTATTTCAAAATAATTTTATTTTTAATGAGAGATGCTATGACCGGATTTTCATCAGGAAGAATAAGGTCCTACTGAAACAGGAAAAAAAAAATGAGTTTTAAGAGCTTATCGGCAATAAAATTGTCTTTATATTGTAGATTTCTTGCTAGCCCTCTTTTTTTGGCACTCTTCAACAACTAACCCAGTATTTCCCCAGCAATATGAACAATAAATCCACCTCTAAAAGGCCTTTGTGCAGTGAAGATCAGTTACCTAAGCCCCAAGCTCCTGCAGGAAGATGGAATCAGATCACAGGGCAGCACCAGCTCCTTGGGGCATCCCCATGGATTCACCATCCTGCTCTAAACCAAGAGGACAAACATTTGGAGCACCTGCTGAGTTTTGGATAGACCCATCAGTCTGGCAATAAAACCAGCACATCTTGCATGAGATTTACCTGCAGCACCATGAAAAACCTGTGGAGAAACAGAAAGCAATGACAGCAATTCTAAACCCCCTCACTTTTAGGCAATTACCATGGATGAGGATCATCCCTTGGATGCTCATGGCTGTGTGGCATTTTCCTCTGCAGAAGCTGCCTGATCCCACAGTCCTGTCACCTTTCCTCTGCCTCCAGCTGGGCTCAGCAAACCTGATGACATTTGGCAGCCCTGAGCCAGCCCCATATTCCCAGCTGGTGCCCAGCAGTGCCAGGGTGACACAGCCCTCCTTCAGCCAGGCCAGGCCAGGGACACTCATGGGGGAGGCTTGGCTGTGCCAGCACAGGGCCTGAAGTGACACTTGTCCCACATACGTGCCCTTGCTGCCTGCTTGGGATGCCACAGAGCTGCAGGGAGAGCTTCCAGCAATGATGCCAGCTCATGTTCTGTCCCCTGTGATCAGCAGGGAGGGATTTCAGCACATGGAGTGTGTGGTTGCAGAGGCACAGGTCCTTTGCAGCACAAGGAGAGGCCAACAGCAAACAGGGTTCTCTGGAGCGTGCAAAAACATGAACAACTACTGCTGTGGTGGCTCTTGGGTTTTTTTGTCAAAACTGCTTTGTCTCCAGTGTTGTTTCTTAACCTCCTCCTTGCAAATCAGTCATGGTAAAACCTGAGCTCCTTCATCTTCAGCCTGTGAATTGCCAGGACATTTTCACTGACCTAGGGATGATCCACACCAGCTTCTTTCATGAGCTACATCCCCAATGGAGCAGCAGCACAGCTGTTCCTCACCCTCTCTGCCACCTCCTGTGTCCCTGCCGTGTCCCTTCGCTGTCCCAGCAGGTCCAACAGCCACCAGACAACAGGCTGGGGTTGGCAATGAGGAGATTACAGGAGCTTTACCTTCAATGATCCAGACATGAAGGAATTTAATCCCATGTTTGAAATAAAAAGAGTTTATTTAGCTCCTTCCTCTGAGTCACTGCTGAAACATCTCATCCCCGGCTGCTGTGCCGGGAGCTCCATCGCTCACAGGACACGTCCTCAGGTGCACTTTTGACCTTCCCCTGCACGGAGGGGAAATCCCTCAGCCCTGGAGCCTCTCTCTACCCCCTGGGATGATCCTGCTCTCTCCAGCCAGGGCTTCCCGTTGTGCTTGAAGATAAATCTGCTGGTTAAGATCCTGCTCCTTTTCAAAATGAAGGTCAAAACCTGATCTCAGCAATGCCAAGGACATTTTTTACCAACTCCAAAGGGAGATGATTTGGCCCGTGGGGGCAACACTGGACTTGTTCTTCTGATACCCAACTCAAAGAGCTGCTGCAGCAGAGCCTCCTGCCACAAAGGCACACACAGGTATCAGAGATGCTGTAAAACACCTTTTCAGGATCTGAGTTCCAAAAACTCTGACTTGCAAAAGGCAAAATCCACAAAGAATTTACTGGAAACCCCTTGGTAAAGGCAGGTGTCCTGTCCTGTGTGGGGCATTCATTAAATGGGGAATTCAGCACTGCTAAAGAGCTGTCAGGTGGTTCTTTCACAGGAATTTACTTTGTTTGGTTCTGGTTCAACAAAGCAGCTGAAGATGTGAGTGACCTGGGAGCTGAACAGCAGCAGAGGGAACCACCACAGACATGGGGCATTTTGAGTGGCACAGGAGAGGGCTGTGATGCACAGCAGGTTTGTGTGGACACTCTCACCTCTCCCATCCCATCCCCCCAGATCCAGCTGTTACCCCACCTGAAGAGGCTCCTTTGGCTTGGAGGTGTTACAGGGAAGTTTGAGAGGAAAATACCTTTGGGTTGCTTCAAGCTAACAGAATCTTCCAAGTCAGCAGAAGGAAACAGTGTTTGTTTGGGGGTCTCAGCTCATGTAGATTCCTTGGGATTCAAAGTCAAAAGAGCCAACTGGAAAACTTCTCTCAAAGGGGAGGCAAGGACTGGTGCAGGGGGTGGCTGTGATCCCCAGAATCCCCACGGTGCCCCTGACCCAGAGCTGTTACACACACAGGACTGTGGGTCTGGAAACACCAGAGCAAACAGGACAAAAGGCATCTCTTCAACCCTTCTCCTTCTGAGAGGGGAGGGCCTGCTCTGTGGGAAACATTATCCTGGGACAGCTGTGCAACAGGAGGGAGAGGCTCCAGCAGAGAGCTGGGAAAGTGCTGCAGGCTCACCACAGAGGGTGCAGGAACAGAGGGGAGCTGCCTGGGAGAGGCCAACGTGGAGCCAAGCACAGCAGTGCCTTTCTCCCTGCCTTTGGCTCATGATCCAGGGCACAGGGAGGGATTGGATGGAGACTGACCTACAAGTGGCAACATCCACAGGGCCTCAGGGACATCCCCATGGAGACCCTGCTGCCTGTGGGGAGCTCTTCTGGGTGGAATGCATGGCTTGGGGTGCCTTTCCCCAAGGGGGAGAAGGAGAGGAGGCACCAAAGACTCACCTCCTGTGGAGAGAGCAGTGGAGAGCCCAAAACTGCAGAGGGAACCCAGAAACTCAGAAAAAATCCAGAAAATCCAGGAACTGTTGGAAGGCAATGAAGGTGTCCTGGCGTTGTCCCACCTGGCTGGACATCCAGAGGGATGTGCTGCTGCTGCCAGGCTGTGGCTGAGATGTTCCTGGAAGGGTGCCCAGGGATGGAGCATTCCTGAAGGAGAAGGGCTGAAGCTCTTGTTGATAGTGCTGATTATTGCTTTTTCCAAAACAACTGCCCCAGGGCTGCTGAATCCTCACATTGTGAACACCAAGGGTGTCACCTCAAACCTGTGCTGGGTCTGAGCAGGAGCCCTGGGAAGTGAATTCCAAGGATTCTCAGGCTCTTCCCTCGCTGTGCCAGGAGGTGTCTGGCACTGAGCAGGGCAGGTCACCACACCAAACATGTGAGGGCACGGGTGAGAAGCCAGGGAAATGAGCAACACCCTGCACAACTGAATTCCTACAGCAGCCCTTGTGGCTGGATGGGGCTGTGAGGAGCATCTCAGTAACTGCCTCAGGTATCAGCTCCCGGCTCATTCCCAAGCAGTTTTCATGCAGGAGGGCAGGGTGGTGGCTGAGATCACACCTTGGAAGTGGCTGAGCACAGAGCCAAGGGGTGACCCCACCTGCCCTGAGCCCCTGCCCTTCTCCAGGGCACAGCCCCTTCCCAGCACTCTGCTCCAGTGACCCCCAAGCCACCTCCTCCCTGGGGAGAGCAGGAACAGGAGCTGTGGCTGGGTGAAAGAGTCACAGGATGAGCCCATCCCACTCATCCCAACCACACAGGGCAGGGCAGGAGCTCCTCCAGACCCTTCACACAGCACAGCTTTCCCAGAGCCACATTTGGAGTTCTGCTCTGTCCCAGGCCTCATCCCCAGGGTGGGTTCCACAGCACAGAGGGTGCACAGGGGGTTATTTGACACCTGAGCAGGTCTGGGAAGTTCAGACACCACGTGATCACTGCTGCAACAGCAGCATTTTTCCAGACTTCTCCAGCTGGGAACATTTAGGACATTTGGCTTTCCATAAACATTGAAAATCTATCCAACTTCAAAACTATTTTTTGCTTGAACTGATGAATTTAGTTTTATTTATTGTGTGCACAATGGTTCTGCTTTTAAGATAAAGGCAAAAGCTGCTCAGGCTGGGCACAGCTGACACAGCAGCAGGGCTGCTCAGTGCTGGGACACCTCAGCACCACATTCTGGACAAGGGACTCACCCCAGGACACTTCCCAGCCCAACACAGCCACATCCAGCCTGAGCTGCCCACTGCCCTCCATCAGTGCTCAGCCGAGCTGAAAACCACAGGGACATTTAAATATCCCACAGGGCCCCCTGGAGCACAACTCCAATATTTTCACCTCAGACACCATTTCCTCCTCCCTCAGCTTTACCAGGAACAGCTGTGCCCCTGAGCACGGCCAGGGAACGAGCAGAGGGCACCTTTAAACACAATTATTACACTTCTCTTGGCATAGGAAAGTTGTTTTGCCCAACAGGTGGGATTCAATAACTACAGGAGGGAGAAGTACAACTACATGGTTAAAGTACAGCAGCACCTTATTCTGATTTGACTGAACTTCACCTCACTTTTAACCATCTCACTGCAGGACAACTCATTTCATTTTTAACAGATAGATTTGGCAGAAGCTGCTATTAATAAAGTAATTTGAAAATCTGGACCACAGCTGTTTTCCTTAAATGAAATCAATGGCTTTATCCACTACAGTCATTGCAGAAAGCAGTAAGAGCTCCAGCTCCCAGCAGAGTTCTCCAAAGACATTCCCAGGCTGAATCCCTGGGGAGTTCACTGTGAATGTAGCACAAGGCACATGGATGTATTTTGGTCACTTTATTAAATGAGATAGTAAATAGTTTAAGTTTCAACTACTAAAACAGCACTTTGAATGGTGAAAACACAGATAGTATATCGTCATACTTGAATGCTTTTTCTCTTTTAAAAACACATTTCCAGTCCTTATATATATTACAAAACAGCCTTATAGGAAGAGGGGACACCTTTTCTATAGTACTTAAGATATTTAATACAGAACTGAAAAGCCATCTAATAGAAACAAAGGCAAGTCTTCACAGCTGTATGATTTCAGCAGCCAAAGCTGGTTGATGGACTGAAACATTACTATACAACTGGGACAAAACATATACAATATCACAATACTAAGCAAAAACGCTTTACATCCAAAGGAATAAACAGGTTACAAAATGTGGATAATTTAGCAGGCAAAACTGTATTACAAGCAACATTTTTATTTGTCATCTTAAGCCATTTTTTATCTAGTTAAAACATCTAAAACAAATATAAAAAAATGAGCCTTTTATTATCTTACTGATGTATGTTCTGTCTTTAAGTACTGGTTAAAGCCTGATGTTATACTCAAAGCACATTGTTATGCAGCTAAAATGTCGAGTGAGAAACGTAAGCAAAGTGGTCCAGGTTTTACTTCAATGCTTATCTTGGATTCCTTCTTGTGCATTAGTCTTCTGTTATCCTTAGGTTTGTCCAGGATGAAATAAAATGTGCCTTTCAATGTTGCCTAAAACTTCCACATTTAAGTCTTTGAGTTACTGTAAAACTCCACTGAACATTCCCAGGTTTGGTAGAAGGTACTTTTCTCTTATTCACAACACGTAGGATTTCGGTGAGAGTTGCCCAGAGTACATTTGCCTTCAAATGTTTTGTCTCAACATCTCACTTTTGTCTCTTCTAGTGCCAGCACGTGTCTCTTGGCTCCCTCCCCCAGATGAGAGAGCTGTGGGGCTGGCAGGGCACTAGAGCACACTGAGGGTCTTTTGTGGTATCTTGTCATCAGAGAATCCAGGACAGCAACTCGTCAGCTGGGCCTGCAGCAGCCCAGCCAACCTGTCCTTGTCACAAACCAGGTGTCACTCACACCCTGGAACACCAGGGAACATCTGCATGTTTAGATGCAAAACTTGGCCATTCAGGGCAAGAACTCAAACTCCTGCAAGAAACTTCCCAGAAACCAAAATGGTTTTAGTTCGTGCCAGCATCAGAAGAGTCCAGCACAATCTGGAGCCACGGCCTCCATCCATCTCCAGAGCCCTGTGTTGTGCACACACCTCTGCCTCCTGTTCCTGCCACTTCCTTGTGCCCCCAGATTATCAGCAGGGTTTTCTGGGGGGTAAGCAGCAACCAAACTCTATGCAAAGGAAAGCCCTATTGGTATTTAGTGAGAACTTCACAAGCACAAGTGTGGGCAAAGAGTGATAATGGTATAGAATAAACCTGAAATTTATCTCTGGCCTACATTAAAAAAAATCCCAAACAATGTAACAAAAACAAAACCAAAATCAAGCTCTTTGTGTCCCAGCCCATGTTGTCACTCAACTGAAGGGATGGGGAGGAGTGCACAACCACATCTCCAGCAATAAAGTCATCTCACTTCTGGCAGCCCCAGAAGTTGCCACAGCACTTTCTCTGGATCAGTTTTCAATCACCACTGGTTGTGCCACGTTAGAGGGGGTCTCTGCCAGGCTCTCTGAGCCTTTTTTTTACACCACTGCACCCCACAGACAGGAACTGAGTTGTGTTGGCCCTGCCCATTGCCGGCAATGGGAGGAGGCAGTAGCACCAGCGTGAGGAGCTCCCAGAAATGTGCTTTGTGCTGGGCTCCACAGCACACAGGGAGCAGCCTGGGAAGGAAAAGCATCTCCCACTCCCAGACCATCAGCTGTTATCCCATCACAGACAACTGAAAATAAGAAATGGCAGCAGACTGGGGAAGGCCCAGTCCTGTTTAAGGCTGGATGCACAGTTCCCTGTGCTCAGGAGGTTCAGAGCAGTAGTAGTTACCAATATTGCACTCAGTTCTGCTTCAGAGAATATTTCCAGCTCCTTTCCATTCAGCACAGGTGACCCACGAGGGAAACCAGACTATTTCTGTTACAACCTTCCCACTAATAGAAAGAAATGGGTAAGCAGAAAAGTATCCCATAATTTGAGGAATCAACTCTAATCAAGAACTCAGCTGTTTACAATTCACATATGTCAGACTGAACATACAGACCTGCAGTCCTTCCTAAGCTTTCCAAAGCTTTGCAGCCACGAAAAGCAAGCAGGAGTTAGGAGATGCTACTGTAACGGGAGGAACTTGTTTTCACTGAAAACAACTTGTTATCTCCTGTACTCAACAGATGTAAGAAGATTCTAGGCAACATCACTGACAACAGGGAAAACATTGTGTCCTATTTAAACAAAGCTGAAACACTAATATGGAACATGGTATTTAAGGGGAGCAACCAAACTATTCTTTTTAACTTTTTTTTTTTTTTTACAGTTGAGTTCTGTTAGGCCATTGATTCCTAAAAAAATAAAAGTTCTTTCTCTGATTTTAACAATCCTTTAGGCTTTTAGTGCAAAATCACATTGATTTCCCTTGGGAAGGCCCTGGATTTTTGCCTCTCATTGGGGGTGGTGCTCGTTGGAGGGGTGGTGGCTGCATCCCACCAGACACTGACTGATATATTCCTCTCACATCTATGGCTGGGTAGTTGGAAGGATTCATGATTAAATTGGGAGGCTTTGGCATCATGAGGTGGCCCATGGCTGCTTGCTGGTAGGACATCTGCTGCTGCTGCTGCTGGTTGTACTGGTGCTGGAGCCTCCTGTTCATCAGGATCCTCTGGACACAACCAATCAGCTGTGGAGGGAAAGCAGAGCTGCCTGAGTGCACAAGCCATCCCCTGCCCCCAGGGATCAGCTTCAGAGCTGAAATCAATTTGTTAGGGACAGCCTGGCTGGGGGAAAGAGCCCCATTGTTATCACCATCCCTAATGTGATGGCATTCAGCAGCCCATTACTGGAGAAAGCATTTGGTAACAGCCCTTAGGGCTCAGTTCCCCGGAAGCCTTGGCTATTGTGTTGCAGGCAGCATTGAGGTGAGCTGCCATGGCAACGTGTGCTCTGCTGTGAAATGATTCCCAGGTATAAGTTACATCATCATCTGTCAGGTACCATCCACCTCCCCTTTGAAAGTGTGCACTGTCAGTGTTTGTTTGCCTGAGAGAAAAACTCTTCCCTCTGACATCATCTGGGCAGCTTTCAGATTCTGCAAAGTAATTTTAAGCTAAAACAACATTACCACCAGTCTCTAAGATGTGTTTCCTAAGTGGCTGGCTGAGCTCTGGGAATCAGATTTCTCTCTGTGCCTCATGACCTCGCAGCAAAGCACTTCAGCTCAAAAACCTGGTGAGAGGCTTTTTATGAACTTCTCCCATGTCTCCCTGACTGAGGCCAAGCCCTGAACTCCAGCACACTGCTGACATCCTGTGAGGGGTATTTATGTGCCTGAGCACACACCTGTAGCTCAGCAGTGAACACACACAAGCCCCTCACTCAAACACTGACAGATAAATGAAGGAATGGAGGATATTTTACCATCTGCTGCTTGCCCAGGACGTCGTTGTAAATGGCTTCTCGGCGCTTCACCTCCAGCTCCTGGCTGGCCTGTCTGTTCAGGGCCAGGGCCTGCACCTGGCTCTCTGTCAGGGTTAAGTTTTCTTTCCACTGAAAAGCAAAAATACCCAAAACCTTCTTGGCACCGTTCATTTGAACAAAAGGCTGGCAGTAACTGAGGCCCTGTGTCACACTGCACCCAGAGTTAAACCAGCCCAGCTCCCAGTCAGTGCAGAACTGCCCCACCAGACCCAGACCCAGGAGTTATTAGTTCTTCTAACTGGCAATCAGCAGTGCACAAAATACAGTAACTACTTGCCTGTAATTGCTGTTCTGATTCCTAGAAAAACCAGCATTTTCAGAGCACAGCAAAGACTTCTGGATCTAAACTGCCACTGCTGTAAGGCTCTAAATCCCACCAAGGGTTACTGCAGGGATAAAGGTCCCCACCAGCTGGAAATGATGCTCATTAATAATGCAGCTCATTAGCTGGATGACCATTTGCAGTAGCAGTATCTTTGTTTGACAGTGTTTAATGTTTTCTTCTCCTGATCTAAGCCCAAGGTTATCCCCTGCACTCACTATGGTTGAAATGATGTCTTCAAGGGGCTGGATCCTTGCTGCAGCCACACTGTTGGTTGCTTCCACTACCTTCTCTCTTCCTTGATTAATGAGGTCCTGGGAAAGCACCAGAACATCAGTTACAAAGCACAAAAACAACACACACATTTCTTTCCCAGCCTTCTTTATCTTTCTCTTGTACATACCTAGACTTAATTGCCTTTCTGCTCTCAATTTGCACAAGTCAATGAGTCTAAGCTGCCACCCATCTGAATTTCAGCACAGAGCAGTTGAACAACATGTATAAACCTGGCAATTTGTAGACAGCATTTGTAAAAACCTGGTTTTGTACCCACAGGTTTTCAGACCAGCATGAGAATGCTAAAAACCCAGGTAAATTTTCTACCACAAAGACTTGAAGATGTTAAACTTTTTAAATGTTTAACGTGAAACTTTTTTAAGTTTCCAAAGTGATTAAAGTCTGCACAGAATGCAGGTGATGCTCCAGAATGCTGACAATCTGCCCAGGTATAGCTTTATATACATGCAAGTTAAACTCCAATAAAGCTACATGCCAAAAAAAACCCCAAACCTCCACACTATTAAAAACATAAAGCTATTTCAGCCTGACATTATCCACAATTTGTGTCAGCAAACCCCTGCAGCAGCCCAGGCAGGCTGTGCTCCTTACCTCCAGCTGTTGGTTGCTCATTGCTGACAGAGCCCCCAGGTTGTAAGGGATGTATGTCTGGGAGTTGAAGTTGCTGGGCATGGTGTTGGTCCCTGCTGGCATGTTGAAACGCATGGTGATGCCCTGCAAAACACCAGCAGCACCCTCAGGGACCCTGAGTATTCTGTGACAGCCACAGCCAGAGCACAGAGAGCCCCAGGCCCTGAGCATTCATCATGGAGGTTTCCAAACCTCAGCTCAGAGCCCCACAGGAAGCCAAGTTCTTGAATAATCTGTGAGTTTAGCTTGTCAATATTTGATATATAAATGACCATGGCTTATTAGTACAGCTTAAAGTGGTAAAGATAAATTTTTTACATTGAAAACCCACTACTGAATGTTGAGTTTGACCAGCCTGAAATGAAATTCTGAAGAGGTAAAATGCACAATTCATTAGCAGGAATGTAAAGCTCATTGCTCATTTGGATTTCTCACAGGACAACCTCAGATTTTGCTCTTTATCTCCTTATTTCTTTTCCCTCCCCAAACCTTTCCATCAGTTCCCTCAAGGTGGTCAGTGGCAATTTATACACCCACTTTTTGTACTTTTAGTGAAAGGCTTTTGAGGGTGCCTGACCCACTGCAATTCAAAAGGAAATCTGGGGTAACACCAAAGAGAATTTCAGCCTTGGTGACATCTCACTGATTTCCCTTATGAGGGTAAAGGCACAGCTTTTGTTTTAGCAGCACAAAGAGCTTTGGTGCACCCACACACCCAGAGTGGGGATAAATCACCATCAGCTCCACCTGATAAATACAGGCACGGGCCAACAAAATGGGAACTGGGTCCCACCTTATTGTGATTTCACTGATTTCTGTTGTATTATTAAGTATTGTTTTATGTTAATGTGTGTATTAGCTAAGGAAGGTAACACTGTCACACAGAGCCCTCAAATGGGAAAGGAGGGATTACACAGGACATCAGTTGAGATTTATCATAAATTAGAAAAAAAAAAAGGCAGGTGTAAAAGTAACTTGTCATTAAAGTAAAAAAGGAAGACACAGAAAGAACCAGCACTGAAGGAGCAAAAAAGTAACAACATTGTAGGTAACAGGGACTCTACACCTGGAAAGGTTATTTTCATATGCATAAACCAATTAAACAGCTTCACCTTCTTTTCTGCTTCATATTCTGCCCAGGCTGCCTTCCTCTCTTCTTCAGTGAGTTCCTCTTCCTCCTTGTGGTCCAGGAGTGAATCATGTTCATGGTAGCCAACAATGTACTCCTTGTTGATCTGCAGCAGCTCTGCCAGGATGGTGTCCTGCTCAGGGGAGGAGATGGAGTCACTCAGCAGCTCTGCCCTGAGCTCCCCCTCCTGCTCCCTCCCCATTCCACAGCAGCTCTGAGCACTCCACAGCACAAAAAACCTGACAATCATTTAAAAGTGCAGTTTCCCTCAGAGGGAGAGCAATGGTTTAACAATCTGCTGCAGAGATGACAGTCCAGTCACTTAATGAACCACAGGAATGCACTGAAATTCCACAACAATAAATGCTAAAAGAATGTCCCAGCACCCAGGCAGCCTCCCTTCCATTGCTCACAGTCCTGGAGGGATCTTTTCCTTCATCTTTTGCAGCATCACCTTGACTTCCAGACAAAAAGGTTCGACTTAAAATAATTGCAGAAGTTGGACCCAAAGTATGTTCAGTGTTTGGAAGTTGCAAAGATGCTGTTTGTGTTTAATAAATGCAGATTTATTGATGGGTCCTGTCTCTTGTCCAGCCTAAGCAAAGCCTGGTGATGAATGAAAATATGAAGAGAGACTGAAAAAGGGGTTTGAATCATAACACAGACCTTTGACTTTTTAAAATGGAAATTAAATGCTATGGAGGGATCAGTGTATTAGAAAGGAAATCTTCCATGAAGGAATGCAAGTTATGTTGTCATTCACAGGTTTTTCTCAACCAGCTGAACATTTAATACTAAAGTTAAAAATAAAAAAATAATTAAATAAGAAGCAAATTCTTCTAATCCTGAGATCAAAATTCAAGTTGCCCCTGAGTGTGGAACCACAGTTAAGCACAAGTCTCTGTGCTGAGGGAGTGTAACACACTGACAAACCATATCCAGCTGAATCTGAACCATGATTTTAATCTGCTTTCCCAATCTGCATTACATGACCTCAACTGGGCCAAGTTTTCATCTCACATAAATAAAAAAATTACTTCAATTCTAATTCCCTGAATGAGGAAAGGGGAATGAGCCCAGGGCAGGGGCAGTTCTGAGGGACACCCAGTGCCCCACATTGCCTTTGTCCAGCTCCAGGACTGTATTTAACTGTTCTGTCAATGATAATGTCCTTATTTCTCCACTTAAATACAGCAAAGGTGACCAAGTGATCACTGAGCTCTAAGAAACCTTTTTTGGACTGAAATTCCAAAGCAGCCCTTTCTAGCTGGGCAGGGGTAGGGGATGACTGAAATCAAACAGTGGAAGCTGAGAGGAAATAATTCCCGTGACCCACACTGATATCACAAATATTCTGTCAGCCCCAAGGACCTGCAGAGCTGAAGACCAGCAGCTGTTTCTGAGGAGTGAGGGCAGAGCCCTGGAGCTCTGCAGGTGGGGCTGCAGCACCTGAGAATCTCCACACCTCGAGGTCTGGTTAGACCAGAGAGGGCAGAAAACTGCTGCCCCAATAAAATTGGACATGAAACTTGGATAAACTTCCAGGAGAACAACAGACTGCACATCTGCACTGTCATTTTTAGAGAAAATAAAAGCATTCAACAGCTTCTTCCCCCTGAACAGCACTTTCGAAGAAAACTGGTCCTGGACTCAAAGTTGGATTGTTGTGAAGCCAAAATTCTCAAGGATCTGATTTAAAACCAAAGCAGGATTTGTTTCTCCACTCCCTGACTTTTAAAACAATACAGAATGAATTCTCTTATCCCATTTAAAACACAAGAATTAAAGATTTTTTCTTACATCCAGGAGGTTGAAAAGGAGTCAGAAGAACCCCAACCCTCAGCTCTGAATTGTTCCTCCTCAACCCACACAAATCCTGCCTGAAGGACTCCTGAAGACCCTTCCCACTGTGGGATGTCCCTGGCAGGTTTCTGACAAGAAAACCAATTATCCTCAGAGGTTTTTCCACATCCATGCTTAGATGGTTGAAGATGGAACACATTTCCCCTAATTCCTGTTCCCAGTTCCCTCCAGAAAGGGGCTAAAGGCCTAAAAGGGACATTTTCAATCCTCCTTGTCCCCATTTCTGAGTTCTGAGGACTCTGCTCTCCCAAAGCCAGCCTGGATCTCCCTTTGCACTCTGAAATCATGCATAAGCACAAAAAGTGGTATTTTTACCCTGCCCTCGTGTAACAGGATCNGTGATCATTCAGCCCTAAGAAACCTTTTTTGGACTGAAATTCCAAAGCAGCCCTTCCCAGCTGGGCAGGGGTAGGGGATGACTGAAATCAAACACTGGAAGTTGAGAGGAAATAATTCCTGTGACCCACACTGATATTACAAATATTCTGTCAGCCCCAAGGATCTGCAGAGCTGAAGGCCAGCAGCTGTTTCTGGGGCTGCAGCACCTGAGAATCTCCACACCTCGAGGTCTGGTTAGACCAGAGAGGGCAGAAAACTGCTGCCCCAATAAAACTGGACATGAAACTTGGATAAACCTCCAGGAGAACAACAGACTTCACTTCTGCACTGTCATTTTTACAGAAAATAAAAGCATTCAACAGCTTCTCCCCCCTGAACAGCACTTTCGAAGAAAACTGGTCCTGCACTCAAAGTTGGATTGTTGTGAAGCCAAAATTCTCAAGGATCTGATTTAAAACCAAAGCAGGATTTGTTTCTCCACTCCCTGACTTCTAAAACAATACAGAATGAATTCTCTTATCCCATTTAAAACACAAGAATTAAAGATTTGCTTTTTCTTACATCCAGGAGGTTAAAAAGGAGTCAGAAGAACCCCAACCCTCAGCTCTGAATTGTTCCTCCTCAACCCACACAAATCCTGCCTGAAGGACTCCTGAAGACCCTTCCCACTGTGGGATGTTCCTGGCAGGTTTCTGACAAGAAAACCAATAATCCCCAGAGGGTTTTCCACATCCATGCTTAGATGGCTGAAGATGGAACACATTTCCCCTAATTCCTGTTCCCAGCTCCCTCTAGAGAGGGGCTAAAGGCCTAAAAGGGGCATTTCAAACCTCCCTGTCCCCCAGTTCTGAGGACTCTGCTCTCCCAAAACCAGCCTGGATCTCCCCTTGCACTCTGAAATCATGTATAAGCACAAAAAGTGGTATTTTTACCCTGCCCTCGTGTAACAGGATCTTAAAGAGAATTCTTATCTCTAAATGCTGTGTAATTACTTAATTCTACAATAAAATGTGTTTCTCTCAGCAGATTTTTTAATCAACTTCAAAAACATGCTGTGTGATGTTCAATTAATTGTTAAGGAGATTTATAACCAAGCTGAGTCATGCAGCTTTGCTAAAATACCAAAATACACTGAAATAAAGAATAATTAACTGAGTTCATGGCTGAGGAACCTTGCACAGGTGAATTTACTCAATGATTTACAGCCTTTTCACAGCCAACAAACAAAAAGGGATTAGAAATGTGCACATACACACAGCAGGTACTGAGAGTCACATCTTCAAAAGGACAAAATCCCACCTGCTAAAACCACGAAAAAAACCGAAAATAATTTCAGTCCCCATATCAGATTTATATTATCTGATTCCTATTTACAGGCAGGAAATGGATAAAAGATCATAATCAACTTGACTTACACAAGCCTTACACTGATGATGGCATTAATAGGGAACTAAACACATAAAACTGAGTGATGGAGCAAGTTTGGAGTTTATAAACACATTCATTAACTGATTTATTTTTGTAGTAGAAAACCAGAAACCTTCAAAATGTAATTATTGCATTGGATTGATCAATGTTTCAAGTAAACAGATTTGGTTGCTTCACAAGTTTCTGAGCTATTTTTGTATTTTTTTAAATAAGTAGCAGCCATCAGCAAATGGACTGGCTCTGTACTTGTGAAGACCCAAATGCACAAAGAATGAAATAACTGAGAATGTAAAAAAGGATAAAATCCTATTAATTATTGCCCAGACACTGCAGAGTGACCAAACCACAGAAATTTAACCAGTTCATGAACTACTGGCCCCTCCCTGATGTGTTCCTGCCAAATGCCAAGGAACAGAGAATTGCACAGCTGAAGGATGAGTTTGTCTTCAGCAGTCCACAAACACAGAGACTATAAATGAAATATAAACCCACAGCCTGATCTGAAATACAAACTGACTTGGGAAATAGGAATAAAATCATGGAACCAGTTATTCTTTGCCCTAAAGTTTATTCTTCCCTTGTCTCTACCATATCTCTACTAATGCTCCCCACAGGAAGTTGAACAGGGAACTAAACCCCAAAAAGTCCTGGCAAAGGAAAACATGGGTTAAGTTGACTCTTACCTGCAGTGCCACCTCACTGTTGTGTTCTGAGGTTGTGCTGGGTATCACCAGCACCCACTCAGATGCTAATTTGAATTTTCCAGTTTCATGTAGCAAAACTTTTATTCATTCAAAATGTGTTAAAAAGTGTCTTTGTTTGTTCTGACTTAAAAGTTGGCTCTTTTAGTGAGTGTCAGTTACACTGAGGGGAAACTCCTCACCCAGCTCATTATAGGATTTGTTGTATTAATGATGGATTTTATTGTGTTTCCTGCCATTCACCTCCACTCCAAGTGACCAGCACTGCTCTACACTAAAACCTGGAACATGTTTAAACACACTCAGGTTGTTTCTACAGCACTGAATTCCTGATGGTCACCACTCACCTTTGGCAGCATGGGGGTGTCCCTCTTCTTCTTCTTCTCAGAGTTGGGGTCATCCAGCAGGTCTGGCTCGAAGGTGTAGAGCTCAGTGAGCTCATTCATGGTGAAGTGCCTCTCCACCTGCTGCTGGTCCACCACCCTGAAGGACAGCGACTGCTTCGTCACCTGCCGGTCGTAGATCTTGTCCTCCATGGTTCCCTGGGGAGACACAGCCATGCTCACCCACAGGTGGGGAAAAGCCAAAACAACAACCCAGCTGCTCTGTTTGCTTCCACTGATGCCTTAATTTTTAGATTTCTTGTTTTCCAGATCCTGCACTACATTTATGTAACTCTGAACTTCACACAAAGTGTGAGCAAGTTCTGCTCAGCTCAGTCAGACAAAACAATCCTTGTCCAGCACCAGAACCAAGGCCCCAAAAGTATAAACACTGAATTGAGGAGAGCAAACTGGGAGGATGGGACTTAATGACCTGGAGCTGTAATTGGACAATTAACCCCAATATGGAAATGGACTAAAACTTAAAAAAGTGTGAAAACTTGTGACCCATCACCCATCTTGGGAAAAAAAGAATAAAATAATGGAACCAGTTATTCTCTGCCTTTAAATTTACTCTTACCTAAGTGCAACACTTCCTTGTCTCTACCATATCTCTACTAATGCTCCCCACAGAAAGTTAAACAGGGAACTAAAACTCCACCTGGGTGTAGCTCCTGGCCAGGCTCTTGTACTGCCNGGACAATGAACCCTCTCCACCTGCTCCACCACCCTGAAGGACAGAGACTGCTTTGTCACCTCTGGTCAGAGATCTTGTCCTGCATGGATCCCTGGGCACAGACACAGCCACTGCTCACCCACAGGTGGGAAAAATCCAAAATAACAACCCAGCTGTTCTGTTTGCTTTGTTTTCATTGATGCCTTTTAAGTTTTACCTTTGGTATTTTGCACATTCTGCACTGCATTGGTACAGAACTCTGAACTTCACACAAAGTGTGAGCAAGTTTCCTCACAGCTCAGTCAGACAAAACAATCCTTGTCCAGCCCCAGAACCAAGGACACCATTGCAGCTTCAGGCCCAAAAAGTATAAACAGCAGTGAACTGAGGAGAGCAATCTGGGAGGATGGGACTTAATGACCTGGAGCTGTAATTGGACAATTAACCCCAATATGGAAATGGACTAAAACTTAAAAAAGTGTGAAAACTTGTGACCCATCACCCATCTTGGGAAAAAAAGAATAAAATAATGGAACCAGTTATTCTCTGCCTTTAAATTTACTCTTACCTAAGTGCAACACTTCCTTGTCTCTACCATATCTCTACTAATGGTCCCCACAGAAAGTTAAACAGGGAACTAAAACTCCACCTGGGTGTAGCTCCTGGCCAGGCTCTTGTACTGCCCAAGGTGTGTCCTTTGAAATCCCTTTTAATAAATCCCCCATTTATTCCTTTAACACTGTCCAGCCTCTGTTCCAGGTCAGCCTTTCAAGGCATCACCATGACCAAGCTTCTACCACTTTCAAGACCTTTGTTTGCTGAGCAATAAAAGAAAAACCTGCTGGAAGCAGCACAGCAGGAATTGTGCACAGGACAGATGTCATCTTGAAATTGACTAGAGCAAGAAAATTGGTCTTTTAGTGGTGTTTTTAAGAGATCCAGTTTTGCTTCAATTCCCCAAAGTAGGATTATGACCAAAAAATGGCAATTTTCACAGCATGTACCTTATTTTGCTGCTTTGAGCAGCCTGTAAAAAGGAAAACAGATACCATATCACTGTGGTGGAGGGGAGAGGGGAAGGGAGGCAGTCAAGTCTAATTCACCACAGCTGTGTACAAAAAAATTAGATCTTTGATGGAAAAAAGGAAAATTAGTTATTTTTTGAAAAAAAAAAGATGACTGAGAAGGACAAGAACAGCACAGCCTGTTCTGAGCAGTGTAATTTAAAAAGGATATCAACAGTTCAAAAGTGCACAGAGAAAACTACAAAAATAAACTGAAGCTGAAGAAAAACCCCATTTCTGACAGTAACATGTCCCAGACAAGGATCTGCTTCAGCTGGGATGGAAAGAGTGACTGGATCAAGGGCTAGGTGCTACTGGGAAAGGTCTGCAGGCTCCTCTGTCACACCTGAGCCACCAGCAGCTGAAGCAAGGCACCTCCTAACAGAAATAATGGCCTTACACAAAGCACAGGTCATTGTCCACCCAGGTTATTGCCCATCTCTAACATCTGTAGGGTGTGATACAAGTTTTCCTGTCAGGACTGGATGCCTTTTTATAAAATTAACTTGTGGTTTCATTGCAATTGGACCATCAGGGTCTGCAGAAGAAGCTGCCCTGGGCAGGGGTATTCCCTAAAATCATCACCATCCTCTGCAGGGACTGCTCCTTTCAGAGCTTTTAGTGGTGTGCACATTAAAAAGTGAGACTCCTGTTCTGAATCTGGGTCTGGACATGTGAATCAATGCTGGAATTCCAGAATTTGGGTTACACAAAGTGTCAGACAAGGGGGACTTCACAGGAAATTCTGTGTCATTTATTTTACCATCCTTTCCTTCACGAGCTGCTTCTGTGACCAAACCCTGCTCCAGATCAGAGCTGGAATATCACTGCATCAACTTGGGTCACTCCAGACTCCAACAGGCACAGTCCCCACAGCCCCAGCTCCCAAATGTGACAGGAACAGCCCAGAAAGTGCAGCCAGAGACACACCTGAGCCAAGAACCTGTAGACAAACACAGGCTTGTTCTGCCCAAAGCGATAGACCCTGAAGATGCTCTGGATGTCATAGGAGGGGTTCCAAGAGGCATCAAAGATGATGACTCTGTTAGCAGCCACCAGGTTTATTCCCAGGGAACCTGCTTTGGTGGATATGATGAACAAACGGCCTCTGGAACAGAGAAAAGTTGCAAAATGTGAATATTTTGGAAAAGAACTGTTGTTCCTGTGTTGCTGGGCTACTGTGGAGTTGTTCATACACTGAAATAACTCCAAAACTTCATTAAAAGAGTGTATGAAGCACAAAACAGATGCAGATTTTACCAGAACAACACTTGTAGCAAAACATACACTCCCAAAAATACACATCAAGGCTTTTTGCAAATTAGCTGTTCACAAAAACTGGCAGGGAATAAAAAACTTTGGGGTTTGCATTTTCAAGCTCTAATGAAATTTGTTATATCAAATTAAAGCATAATTTTAAACAGGCAGATTCCATGCCATTGGAACTCTTTCCTGGCCTGCAAACTTTCAGGGTAACTCTCCAATGACACTGTCTCTGATATATCTGGGCTTTTTGAGATTCAAAAAATCTCCCTCAGGTTTACCTTGGAATCTGTTCTTGACAGAATAAAGTATTTAGAAGTATTAATACTGGATTACTTCACTTATTAATTTAACTTTTCACCCCCTGCACATTATAAATGACTGCACCATGATACACACATTTAACCAAATCTAGGAAGGTGAAGCTCCTTCACGTTATCCAAATACAAGTTTGTCCCTCTCTATCTAAGTCAGACCAGAATGTCCCATTTTGGAGGAGCAGGGGAGGGCTGGGAGCCAATTCTGGAGGCAGCTAAAAGATGAATTTGCTCCTGAGTGGCCCAGAGACTGCAGCCTCCTGGCCACACACCTCCTTGGTCCTTTTATCCTTTAAATAATTTCAATAAAACCCTGATTTAAATTGGTTACAATCTAAAAGAGCAAGGAAACACTGCTGAGTTCAGTGGGATTAATCTAAACTCAGTAAAACATTGCTGCACATTTTCTGTGTGAGTTCTGATCATCATTTGCCTGGTGCTGAGGTCTAATAAAATCAATAATAAACAGGGAACAAAAGAAAGGAAAAGGAGAAAATAAAGCATATGTATCTAAGGAGAGATCTCACCTCACATTGGTCTCATCATTAAATTCCTCAGCCCATTTTTTCCTGGACTGGGCTGTGGTTGAGCCATCCAAGCGATAATAATCAATATTTCTGAACCATTTTCCTTCACCTGTAAATGCAACAGCCAAGTTATGAAAATCCTGATGGTGTAAATAATACCAGGCTGGTAACCAACTGGAATTTTAAGACAGAAATTTATAATTAAAAAAATAGTTATGAGGGTAAATTTTAATTTAGTTATTTGAAAATACCTGAGCTTTTTTTGGTGGGGGAAATCCTCTTATTTTTCACACTTTCTAGCTGTAATTATAAATTTGCAGAGCTATGCCTTAGCTTGGAGCCAAAGCTAATTTTAAAAGTCCCAAAGATGTTGGTCCAGCTCATCTTTAGGTGCTGGAGCACTAATTGCACTTTTCCCATTGATCCAGGTGGGTTCAGGTTACAGCACCAGTGCCAGTCCCCCACACAACCAGCACTGATCAATCAATGCTCCAAAGGAGATTGCAAAGGTCAAACTCATTTTGGAACTGAAATCCAGCAACATCTTTGGGTTCAATTACCCTGTGAGTTACAGAATTTCTTGTCAGAGTGGGGGAAAAATAACTGCAGCTGATGGAGGATTTTCTTCTCTCCCCAGTTCCCAGTCACCTTCCATCTTCTGTGGCCATTAAGGTACATGCACACAAAATGAATATCCCTGAGCCATCAATCATAAAGAAAACAAGATTTCTGGGAGCAGCACTGCTCAATTCAATGCATTATGAGAGGCAGATTGGGGAGTTGTTAGGAAAGGTGAATTTGGCCATGATCTCATTTTGCTGGCCAGAATTACCACACATGAAAAACCCCAACCTCCTGAAAATCTCAGAATAAAGACACAGCTCCTCAAAAAGACACCTTGTAATGTCTGAGATGACAAAATTCAGGATAGGAAGGACCAGGCAGGAACAATGAATCTGTGAGAGACTGGAGATCTCCAGCCACCATCACTGAGCCATTTTTCCCTCATCTCCAAGTGCAAACACATGGAAGAGCTGGATGAGAGACTGGAGAGGAAAGGCAGACTTGAAGGGATTCTTCAATCCACATGTCCTGGGAATGGAACTCTGGGGAAGGAGGAACTCAGGAGCTCTGGGAACATCCTAGTGAGGAATTCCAGGCCTTTCAGCATCACTAAGATAATACTTCATTCAATACTTGCTCCCTTATGAAATCCATAAGCAAACCTGCTGCTGAGCATGTGAAGCCTAAATTCACATTTTCCATGTTTCAACACTGGTTTAAAGCAGCCTCATTTTCTTTCCCTCTCTCTCTCCCAAGAGGAAGGATCAGGATTTGCCACACACCAGAATTTAACATCATTTTCGTGCAGAATTTAACAAAATGCCTTCTCTCAGATATGAACATTTAATCTGCTTAGGCTACAACANACAGAATTTAACATCATTTTTGTGCCTTCTCTCAGATATGATATTTAATCTGCTTAGGCTACAACAAGCATGGATGATAGAGAAATCAGAGTCCACAATGGGACAGCAGAGAGCTCCTGCAGGGAGCCCAATAACCCAATAACAGTCCAGAGCATGCAATATCCTAATGAAAACACTGATTCCAAACCCATTTCCTGAACAGAGACTTGTGCCAGAGTTCTGAGCACTGCAGTTGTGGAAGGAGATGCTCACCTTTGTAGATGGGAGGCTTATCTCTGTCAGACTTCTCCCTGTTAGCCAGCTCCAGGAAATCTTCTATCAAATCCAGAGATATTAAGGACTGGCTGAACACTAGGCTGAAAAAACAAACAGGGAAACACAGAATTCACCTCTGGAGTTATTTTGATTATTGTCCTGCTCCGTTTTTGTTCCTTCCTCCCTCTGAGGCAAACAGAGCAAGACCCCAGTGGAGCACAGGCAGGTGTGGGAAGATCCCAGACAGAAATGAGTGTCCCAATGCTTGTCTGCTGCAGTGAACAGCCCCAGCAGAATGAAGAATTGTGGGGAACACTGTCACACTGACACATTCCTGAAGCCTTCAGTAACACTTTAATGAGTGCAGAACTCACACTTTGTCCCCCAGCTCCTCTGCCATGCGCAGAATTTCAAAGAGCAGCACCATTTTCCCAGAATGTTCCAACACCTCAGCATCTGCATCAGTGACAAAGTCTTTGTACCAGTCTGGAGCTGGGCTGCCAGGATTGGAAGAGGATGTAGCTTTGCCTATTAAAAAAAAAAAAAATCAAAGATGAGAACAGAGTCTTCATTTAAATGCTTTGAATGTTTGAACTATGGAATTGTTCCCTCATTATTAGACTGAACTGGTATGAAAAGTTAAAGAGGCAAAGAAAAAACAGCCTTTGCACTATCAGCAATTACAAGAGTTAAATATTTAAGGGATGCAGAGACAGAAACTCAGCCTCCTATAATGTAATTCCTTTAATAAATGTGTAAATGTTTTATATACACACCCCCCACCCCCTGCACATTTACAAGATGTTGCCACTGGGATGGGGGCAAAAAAAATGATTTCTCACATGAACTGTCCCAAAAATTTTAAATTACTTAGGGAAAGAGATTAGACACATGAAATAACACAATCAGAAAATTACAAGACAAAAGCTAGGAAAAAACCCAGAAATTAAGTGTCCAGCTGTAAGAAGTTTGAATAACAGTGTTAAAAAGGTCTTGTATTCCTCTTGCACTGGATCTGCTTGCTCAGCATCCAGTTCAAATTCCAGATGCAACAAATTATGACATATGCATTTCCTAATCTTTCCATTAATCTTCCAGGTTATACAATTTTGTACTTCTGAATTGAAAAATTTCACTGTGCAGCTTCCCTGGCTCAAAATCCCTGAGCTCTGAGTTGATGCCCCTGGTTTTTTCCAGGTTAAATACAGAATTAGAAGTAGCAGAAGCTGTAACTATGAAGGAATTTGCCATTCTGCCATACAGCAGAATTCCTGAATTCCAGCCCTTTCAAATTGCCTTCTGCAAAATGAAACTTTTCATGTTTTTCATCACTCTGTGTTCTCCTCACCTTCATCTGACTTTGTTGATGCAGGGTTGTTGGTCAGATCTTCTACATTTCCTTCCCCACCTCCACGAGATCTTGAATTCCACACTTTAATGACTTCAACATCATTATCACTGCCACTTTCACTTGAGCTACTCTCTTTCTTCACCTTCTTCCCCTTGGATTTTTTTTTCCTAAAAAGTAACATTATACACCCCATTACTTTTTTTTTAAATCCCACTGAAAGAAAACATATTCTAACAGAATATAAAAATACGAAATAAACATTCACTTTATAGAAATCACTTCAGTTCTATAAGGGAAACAACACCAACAAACTAAATAAAAAGTCAATTACTTTGAATAACCATCAGAACTTAAGCTCATGGAAGTTTCATCAGAATCTGAAGCTATGAAGTCATCCATGCTGTCTTCATCAAAATAGCCCTCAAAAGAGAAAAAACAGAAATTATTAACTCTGTTCACCCAGAAGCTTTTATTAAACCTTTAGCCATCTGTTTACTCTTCATTTCAACAATGGTAAGTTCTACAAAGGCCTGGCCTTGCAAAATGTTTTAGGAATGACAACATACCCAGCAAGAAAAATATGACAAAACCAGCAGCAAAATGACCCCACAGCAACAAAGATTTCCATTAATTTGACGAAACTTTACCTGGAGTTTGGCAGAGCTCATTTGGAAAGTTCTCAAGTGAGAGTATTTTGATATATCTAATTTACCTTATTTTCTTTGCTAATATAGTCCAGCTGCAAACACCAAGGGTGAGTCCAGATTCTGCTCAACATCTGGAAATCCTGGAATAGTTTAGCTCCAGCTTTGCCTCTTCCACCTTCATTGCCACCACCTACACCTGACAATAAAGTTCAGGTTTTAGAGTGAGCCCTGAAGTGAGTTTGCCACACTCTGCTCCCCTTTGAAGACCCTGGTAGGGCAGATGTGAGTGTTCTCTCCAGCTGCACATCATACTGCAACATCTCTTGTAAAAGGGCTCCAATTACTCACTCACAGCCATTTTTTCTCCTAGTTAAAGTTGTCAAAATTAGATTTTCTCCCCTTTTTTTTTTGATAATAAGAAACATGATTGTATTTTTTACATAAAAGCACACTGCTCCCCAGCACAGGAATGTACACAAAAAAGACAGACATGTCTATTCAGGTTTTGTAAAAGCAGCCCAAGGTGGAAAACGCAAAATAACAATTGCATTTAGGTCTCAATGAGTCCAACTGATCTGAGCTACCTTAATGAGCTGTAATGCTGCACTATTCTACTAAAAAAACCCCTACAAAACCCAGCCTGTTTGTTTGTTGTCCAAGCACTTTAGTGCATAGGAGAATGTTCAGAAAGTTGATTTTTGTGGGAAACCAGGTTACCCCTTTTGGGGTCCCTGGAGGTTTGAGACCCTGAGGGTCTTGGAGACAGGGCAAAAAATCCAAAAATCCCAATTCCAACTCCCTGGAAAACACTGCCATGCTTNAAAAATCCCAATTCCTTTGATTTAACTCCCTGGAAAACACTGCCATGCTTGAGAGAGGAGAAGAAGTCCCCATGGGTTTGATTGGTGTGATTTTTTGTTAGCTCACAGGGTGAAAAAGTAGAATTTTTAGATTTTACTATATAGATAGAATGGGGCAAAGATGGAGGAATCAGGGTGTGCTTTTGTCTTTTTCCTGCTGCTTCTTCCCCTCCATCTTTTCTTGACTGGGTTATGGTGAGATTTCACTGTCTGACATGGGTCATGGTTATTGGCACTTAGAGAAAGACACTGTTGATGTAGTTAAGATGATAAAAGTTCAGGTGCCATTGTAGGAGGATCAGATTGTGCTTTTCTGGCTGCCTGGGAACATCACACTGGACTGAGAGAACTTTTAAGTAAGAAAATAATAAACAATTCTGCAAAACAACTGCACAGCTCTCCTTGGAACTCCATCATCAACTCTCAGGGTGCAAAAACCACCAGAAAACCTGAGAGATTTTCACCTCCCAGCTTGTGCAGGGCCCCAGAGGTGCAGGCACATACCTGTCAGGTGGTCCAGGTAGTACTGGTACAGCTTGCACTGGATGGGCGTCATGCGCACCTCGAGCACGTACTCGTACTTGGGGGGCAGGAACTTGGTCAGGGCTGTGTAATCCTTCCTCTGCAATTTTACAGACACAGCTTCAGTCCCACAAACATGGCAACAATCCCTGACAGCTCCAGGGCTCGTGGCATCTCAAGAGATGTGGAGCAGTGATGGTGATTGTGGTGCTTTCCAGCCCCAATGGAGGAAAATCAGCCCAGGAAATACAATTTACTGCAGCAGGAACCCACCTGCCCCACTCAGCTGCTCCTCAGGCCAAAGTCTGAGCTGCTAAGCCCATGCCCAGTTCTACATCCTTGCAAAGTTCACTGCAACTCCAGGAGCTGCTCTGGAAACTATTTTTGGGGGTTTTTTTAGAATACTAAAACCAGATTTTACTTCTGGTTTGGGTTTTTTTGACTCTGACACTATTCTGTCTCTGCACTCACCCAGTGGCCACAAGAGAGAGCAGCCTTGTATGGAGAGAGAGGATGTGCTCTGGGAATGACTTTTGGGTTTTTTTTAAAATACTAAAACCACATTTCACTCCTGTTTTGGGCTTTTTTTGTGACTCTGACACTACTCTGTGTCTCCCACTCACCCAATGACCACAAGAGAACTGCCTTCTATGGACAGGATCTGCTCTGCAAGGGCTGAGAGAAAATCCATGTGGGCTCCAACCAAAGCTTTTTTCATCTAAAGTCTATAAAGTACCAAGTTCTTCACACTTTTGAACCTGAATAATTTTCCCTCTCTCTTTTTTTCTGTTGTTCTGATTCTCACATATCAGAAAAAATCCATATTCTNAGGGGAAACACAGCACAGCTGAGTGCTTCCAAATGCACTGCACAGCACTGGCATGAATGCAGACACAAAAGAAATGTGGCACAATTAAATACACAGAAATCTAGCAGGCAGCTGCACTGCTTCAAATCCTTTTCTTCCAATCAAACTAAATATATCTTCTGTGGCTGACAGGCAGAAGTGTACTGAAGGAAATAAAAGACAACTACTCACATTCTATAAGATTATTCTGCAGTGGTGTTCCTGTCAGAATTATTCTTCTCCTAGATCTAATAGAATTCATTGCCTTAGAGACAGCAGATGCTTCATTTTTCAATATGTGTCCTTCATCACACACCACGAAATCAGGACCTGCAAAGAAACAATATTAAATCTCTCCACAATATTTCATTGCCACAAAGAACCTGACAGCCTGAAGTATCTAAAATTTGTTTTACCAATGTTTTTTTAAACTTTTTTGGTGTGTTTTATGGTGAGATTTTTTATCTCTGATTGGGTCTCACTCAGCCTTTGCACAAGCATTCAGAGGAGCCACTCTGGTAAAATCAAGGCTGTTTCTTGTAAAGTCTTCATGGCAAGGATTAAGCTCAGCTTTGCAGCACATTTCTGTTAAAATGGTCTGTTCCTGCTCCATCCACCCCTCCAAACTCACTAAAACCTCCTTCTCTCCAGCTTTAGGCTGCCACCTACTGACACTTGGGCAATCCCCAAAAACCAGCTAACCTGGAATTGTTCATGAAGGCAAGAATATCACTGGGGGGACAGAGTGCAATCAGAAAGCTTAGATAATATAAAACACAAGCAGATTTGATCTGAATTACAGACAAGTGAATTGCCACCTTGCAGCTGAAAGTCACCTCAGGAATGTCCTCAGCTTTCTTCCAGCAGATAAAATATCAGTCTGGTTTAAGTGAGCTGCACAAGGAGTGCCAAAACCACACCACAACACATTCCCACAGTATGCAGAGCAACTCTAATAATAAGATAAATAATACCCAACTTGGCAGAACAGACTCACTCTTAATTGTTTTCAGACTTAGCACAATTTCTGGAATTTCTTTCCTTGAAAATGAAGTCAAGGATATTCTAGGATCCAAGTAGTAACTCAGAATAAATATTTTACCAGCTCTAAACCTGATCTCAGTCCCAGCACTCTCAGCTCTGAAGGCAGCTCATGACCAGTTGCTGCACCTTGGAGAAAAGCCACCAGTTGGGTTCAGCAATTCAGTACTAAAAAGGCCAATATTTGAGGGGCAAAGGAGGATTTATCAGCAAGGACAGTTTAATCTTTTATAAATTACTGAGAATTTTTGTCTCAGACTAAATTCAAACTGCCTTGTAATGAAATTTAATTTAAAATTAAATTCTAGGGCAGTGATCAACAACAGAGAACCAATTACACCTCTGGCTGCACACACACCAGTGCCAGTCCATTTAATCATGTCATTTTAAGCCTTACATGTGAAGAGAAAGGAATCAAGAAGAGATTTCTTTCCAAGCAAAAAACCCAAACAAAACAAACCCCAAACTTTTGAAGACAATGACAAAAATCCACATATGAATTCCAAATGCTCCAAGGCTTGTCCAAACAATGTATTTTTGAATTTTCCCACCTGCCACAGAAACATTTCCCCAGATTACCTCATGACTTTTCAGTTTTGACAGAATGGAAGACACTGAATGGCTACACACAAAACCTTCCTTTAATTTTAAGTAACCACCTCCAGCAGTGACAGATCCTTTCTCCAGTCCTCATTTCATTAAAGACTGTGATTCATTCACATCAAGTTAAAGAAATTAAATTAAAAAAACACCTCAAAACCTGCTGTTTGCAGTACATGAATGACAGTCACAATATGAGAAACCCCTGTCTCAGTGCAATGATTCATGGTTAGTCTGGCAGAAGTGCAGCACTGATATCTTGAACAAACATCTTGGCTCCAGTTCAGCTGCAGGGATTTTCATCAGTTTGTGGGGTTTTTCCCTTGTTCTTCCAAAACACAAATGCAAATCATTATGGACAGAACATTCCTCAAAGTATGATAAAGGAATGTAAAGCTTAAAGGGACCTCAGGGAATGATTTAGATCATTTTCTCCATCTGAGATAAGGGTTATGAGAAAGGGGCAGTCCTGCCAGAAGTGGGAAACTCCACAGACTCTCTCACTGTGCAGTAATACCCAATTTGCTATAAATGTGAATAATTTCTGCCCTTTTCTTTCTCCTGATCATGTCAAAACCAACTGACAGCACTCCTTTCATTAACCAGCTCCTAAATGGCAGCAAATTTGTCAGTTTTTAGTTGGTTTTTTGTCATTTAGTTGTTTTTTTCCTGGGCTAAAATCCCTAGTCATGCATGCAAATACTTCCTCAAAGTCTTCATCCTCTCATCCTTCTTACTGTATTGCACATGTTAATATACTGAAATACATAAAAGATAGGTATAGATATGTACACACAGTTGTCCTGCTCCTCTGAAGTCTACAAGAACTTTGTACAACTGCTAATTAAAGAGAAATCTCCAAGTTAAACAGTACCAGAAATTTTGTTAGTAGTGACAAGTAAAAAAAAAAACTAAAATAAAAGAAATATATATGAAGTTATTGGCACAAGGCAGCCTGCAAACTCTGCATGTGGATAAAATCTTGCCATTCTTCCACATAGCTGAGCTGGTTAATTAGTGAAATCACTTCTCCACCCATAAACTTTGGCTAAATCTCCCCCCTCTGCTCCCCTGGACAGTGCAAGACAACCTTCAGCTATATAATATCCTACCCCAGCATATTCACCACACACATCTCATTAAATTAACACTCAGATCCCAAATTTGCAGCTTTGTGAATGGGAAGTGCTCCCAGAGGCCAAGGTTTTGTATTTCCAGTCCCAGCAGAAGCCAGCAATGGTCTTCTCCTGCCCTGGAATCTGCAGCTGTCCTTGCTGACCCACCAAGAGAGCAAGGAACACATGAGAATGCACATTTAGCCAATCCAAAGGGCTCCAAAATAATTGGGTAACACACACAGACACTTCTGTCTTTCTGTAATTACACAGAGAAAGGGGTGAGGCAACATGAAATGCCCTCAAGCTGTGCCAGGAGAGGTTCAGGCTGGTTATTAGGAAAAATTAAGCAGAGATGGAACTGCCCAGGGAGGTGGTGGAGTCATCACCCCTGAAGTGCACAAAAACTGAGCAGACATGGAAGATCATGGCACAGTTTAGTGGGCAAGGTGAGTCTGCACTCCACCTTGGAGGCCTTTTCCAACCTTAAAGTTTCCATGATTCTGCAAAAATAATGAAGGAGTTATTTCAAGGTTGACTTTCCCAATGTTGACATAAATTTGCTAAGTTCAGCTTAGCTCAAACCAGACATCTGTTTCTCAAGACTGAAAAAATAATTAACTGCTTTATCTGCATTCCCTTAATTAGCACTTCATTAACACTTGTTTTTTCACACTTCTAAGGTACATTGTCTGCTATTTTCATGTGTAGTTGCCCCCTTAGTGGTAGATTTCAATCAAGGACAAAACAGCTTGTGGTTGTAACAAATTAACAGATTAAAACAGCCTTGGGTCCCCAACAGACACTTCCAATTACTTTGTAAAGGAAGCAAAGCCAGCAAATAAAAACCCTTAATAGGAAAATTTCTAGAATATATTCCCTGTATTTGATTCAATAGAAAAGACTGTTACAGGAATCTATTTACAAAAGCAGATGGGGGAGATTCTGAACAAATTTCTGTAACTCAGCAAAAGCCAACAAAGAAAATCTGGTGGATCTTAGCAACACTCTTTATTTCCTTTGCTTATATACACAAACCTGGGAGTCCAAACTATACAAATTTTCACTTACCTGGGTCGACTAAAGCTTTATTAAATATTTCTTTAAGTTTTCTACTCTTCACATTCCTGCCCTGTGCCAGGTTTCGATACATCTCGTAGCCAATGATCATCACACCTCCCTCATCCTGCCAGTGCTGCAGCATGTAGCTCCTCTCCTGAGGCCTCTTCACAGTTGCCAGCTCATAAACCTTCCAAAGGGGAAAAAAACCCCTTAATTCCTCTTAAAATATTCAATAGTGATCTCATTTTTAATACTTCTGATGTATTAATGCAAGTGGATTTCTCACATAGTCAAAGCGCATTTCTTAGCCTTTAAGTGCTGGAGCTTCTCAATTATGCAAATCATCCAGTTATTTCATGAAGAGCTCTTTTTAAGCCTCTTACCTCTAGTTTTTCCTCATCTTCTAAACCTTCTTGCCATTTTTCAAACTCATTCAGCCAGTTCAAGGCAGTGTTGAGTGGACACACGACCAGAGCTGTCCGAAAATCCAGTTTGTCACATAGCAAGACTGTGTGGAGGAAACTTACTACCTGCAAGAGAAAAACCAGGCAGAACAGCAAATAAACACCAGGAAAGGGAGATAAATGTTAGCTATTCAATTATGTCATTCAATTACCAACAACAGTCTTCTTTAAATATACTTTTTGGTTAAACAAATAGAATTTTTGGTTCAGTTTTCATACAGGTGTATTTGGAATTTGTACGCTCCTTTGTGTTCCATGGCTGCACACATCCTTCACATTCTGAGATACTTTTGAACTACTGAAGGATCTCATAGAGAACCCTCCCTTGACATTTCACCCATCATTTTCCTAAATTAAACATTTCTATCAGATCATTTTTAAGCTTTCCCCCAACATTCATCCCAAACATAAAATAAATTCACAGTCAAGTTTCTTAAAAGTGAACTTCAGTCTTAAAGCAGTTTCTCCCACTTTTTTTCAAGGTATTCCAAGGCAAATCCCCTCAGCAGAGCTCTGCAGCAGGTTATGGCAGTGTTTTTCCAAGGGATTCACCCTGCAGCCAGCCTGGCTGTAGGATAGCAAAACCTCCCTGAGGCTGGGGAAAACCCAAAACCTTGTGGTGTCACTGAGTGCTGCTGCTGGGCTGCCTGTTTGGAGCAGGACTAGAGGAGTCAGGGATCCCATGGCTGCTCCACTGGGTGTCCAACAGCAGAAGTTCTTTCTGCATCACATCTTGGGGCCTGGCAATTCTGATTTAACAGAGGGATTTTAAACTGCATGGCTATGCTTGGAACACTGGGCAGCAAAGGGCTTTTAAAACAAAGGATTTACTGGTGGTTCTGTGTGAGGCAGAACATCCCAAAAGTCTCATGACCACAGTCCTCTGTCCTGGCCCCAATTCCCTGATTCCCCTGATCTCTACTGACATCTGCAGCTGGCAAACTGAGCTAGGACTCGTGGCTGGTTCAGCTCTTTCAAGAGCTAAACAACAAATGGCATCACAGAGCACAGCAGTGACTGGCAAATGGACACATGTGGAGAAAAAGAACCACCTCAGCTTCAAACAGCAGCCTTCAAAATGGTTTCTATTGATATGTGTTTCTAACTATGGCTTCCTTTCATTATCAAGAAGTTACAGGCAGAATGACTGTCATTAACACATCTGGATCACTATAAAAATGCCTTCTGCTGTAAGAATTCCATCAAACTACATGGTGTGTAAAGTGTAGGTGGAAAAAGTCCCCTGCACAGCAGTTCTGCAGAGCATTGCAAATCTCCACTAAAAGGTGTGATTAACTCCTCAAGAACCACACCACCTAAGCTAGGATCAAGTCAGTAAAAATACACCTTTCAAAGGTGATTTTTGAAGTGTTTTGTAGAATTGCAGATTGTCAAACTACTGTGACTGCCACCCCCATTTCCCTAAACAAAGCACATTTTTAGATGTGCTGGAGCTGGAGTTCAAATCCAGCTGAGCTCCAGCACAAAGCAGAGCTGCAGCTTGGTTTGCCTGAACTGGACATACTCTGAGTGACCTCAGTTCCTCTGATCATCCTCAGCTCTCTGTCACTCAAAAAATCCCCACAAACCCACCAGCATCTGGCTTTACACACAAGGTCTGGCATTAAAAAATAAAAGCAACCAGATTTGATAAACCTGTACTTTATCAGCAGCAAATTAATTTAAAAATAGCCAAGAAAATAAATCATTTGAGGGGAAAAAAATGAATGAGGAGAACAGAAAAAACACAACCTGCTTAAGATTATTCTAGTCTTAGAAACAGGTTCCTGGAGCCTCTCTCCTGCCAGATGTATTTATTTTCTTGTTCTAAACTGCAAGAGAATTACACAGCACTTGGAAATAAATGGCGTTTCTTACCTGTAATGTTTTCCCCAGGCCCATACAGTGAGCAAGAATGCAGCCAGAGCCAGGAGATGTCTTGGTTTTTTTTACAGATTCACAACAGCAATCCCACATGAACTGAACACCTGAAGAAAATTATGGAAAGTTTTCTGATTAAACATTCATTTTATTAAAATTCACCCCATAAGAGACTGCTGTGATCACTGAGATCATGGTAACTCTTAGGAAAGCAGGATAATTATTGATTCATTTCTGTCCTGTGGGATGATATTTGTCTTGAACTTGATTAAATTCACAGCTTCACTGAAGATGTGACAACTGGGTTGGAAAATACTCCTGTGAGGATGCAGATTGCCTGATCCTGGGGACAGGGAGAAGACACATCCTGGTTTTGCCAGTCAAGGGGTTTTAATTATTCTAATTCAGCCTGCACAAGAGAGAAAAAAAATGTCTTTTTTTTCTTTAAACTCTTTCCTTACCATCTACTTGGTGTGGCTTCAGCCTGGTCACTATACTCCTGTGAACCTGCACTAATGGTTCTTTGGTTTCTTCATCTTCATCTAAAACCAGCTTGGTTGTAATGGGACATTTCAGAGGGGAAGCATCTTCAATCTCTATCACCTGCAAAGAGAAACAGGGAATAAGAGAAATATCCACAGGAGTAACACCCAGCATTTGAGACACTTCAGATTTACCACTACTGGAAGGCAGAATTTATTTAGTAAAGAGAAACTTGCAATTCTTTAGTGCATCACAACTTACTCTGGCACTGAAGTGAAGCAGCAGAGAACTGAAACAACTTTTTAAGTTCACAGCAGTCAAATCAAACTTACCAAGGTCAACCTGCAGGGAACTGCAGACAGAACTTGTGGCTTGTAAGGCTGCATGTAAGCAGCTTGCAAAAATTCCTCATCCAATTACACTGAGGTTGAAATGTATCATCTTAAGCATCATCAGGAATTCAAGTTCACAGGATTTCACACAGAGAGTAGACCATACCTCTCTCAATTTCTCTCTCTCCCGTTCTCTCTCCGCGATCCGTTTTCTTCTTTCTTCTTCTTCTTTAAGTGCATTTTGTGTTTCTGTTCTAAGCTTATCATCTTTAATGATTTTCCTGATTTTCTTCCTGCCTTTTCCAGGAGATTTGGAGTCATCATTGTCCTCATTCTCAGAGTTACTCTATTAGAAATTAAATCAAGTTCACATTAGCAAGGAAATCATGGCACAAATCATCAAACCCTTCTTTCTTAGACAAGCTCCCAGAAATCCTTACACACACAGGGGAAGTTCAGCAAATAAGAAAAAAAAATGCCTTTTTAAAAAGTCTGACAAAAGAAGTGCCACCTTAACTGTAATGTATTCTGAGATATCAAAGATCAGCCCAGCTGTGCAAAGGCAGTACTGAAGACACTGCTGTCATTTGATAGTAGCTAATGATTATAAATAAAACTCTTTTTTCCTGTTTTACCGTTGGTAAATCAGATTAGCACTTACCTACACCACAGCAAAAAACCCCAAACACTACCAAAGCCTTGATCTACAAATTGTCTCATCTACATTTAGATTAAAAATTCCATTTACTTCAATATCACACATTTTTATCAGGAAAAGTTTTAGCTCAAATTAATGTTTTATGCCACAATGATGCCATTTTACAAATTGTAGCCTGAATTGACACTGAGAAAAGTTTTAATTTTTTACAGTCTTTTGTGCAGAACTGTTTGAGATACCCTGGCAGAAGAGACAGGAACTCCCTATTTATGACTTCAGAACATGAAACAGCACCTTATTTTCATTTTCACTGGATGAATCCTCTGGCACCTTTATCCTCCTTCGTTTCTTTTTCTGTTTGTAGCTGCGCTGGTTTTCTTCAGCCTCAGCTTTTTTGGCAGATCTGTTGAAAAAGCACAAAGGCAATATTACTGATTAACCACAGTAACCCTGTGCCTCACTGGAAAGCAATGCTAAAGGAGCACTGCATCATTCATTCATGACATTTGCACTCCTTTTGTGCAGTCAGGGCTGACTTCCAAACTCCTCCCTGCTCAGCCCACTGGTCACAGAGCACTGAGAAAACCCTACAGAATACCAGAAATATAAAGCATTGGTTTTATACTGCAATCCAGCAGTTGACAGTGATGTATTTGGCATTAAAATGTCCTTTCTTTTTTTGTTGATTTTTTTTTTGTAGTGGCTCATCAAATTGTTGAGTATCCCCTACTGTGGTACAAATTCAAAATTCTCACATTTGCTGTAAAATAAATTAATGTTCTATAATTCCTACAGAAATATCATCAAGGGTTGGAAGAAGTGCTCCAAAGTGTTTTAGCTTTTACCACCTCCCTGCACAAACTGCACTATTAAAACCCCAAATAAACCCAGGCTAAGCACAGCTCAGTTTCCTTCATACCTTGTTCTTGGCCGTTGGTCATCCTCAGACTCACTGACCTCTTCACTCACTGCAGACTCTTGGAACTCAGAGTCATTGGAGTCATCACTGCTCACTTGGAAAGGAAAACAGCATTTATTTCATGGTATCACTGCAAAAACAGCAGCTCCTCAGTGCTCAACAAACTGCTGAGGAGCAACAAGCACTGCCAAGGTTCATTCAGGCAATATGGGACCCATATTTATGAGAAGCAAGAGGGATGAAAGGGCTACAGAGAAGAAAAGGTTAAAATTTAAGCTCTATCTGAGTCCTGGTGGGTGGCTTATTGTGCCACAAGCCTTGAGGTCCTTAGGCATAAACATCTACATTTATTTTACAAGCAAATGGAAGAGAGCATTGAATGATGGAGAACTGTGGGGAACAGTATGGAACTGAAGAAAACAAAAGGTGATTTTTAGTTAAACAGAAGGTTTTGTTTCAAATGCTTTACATGTCATTTTATAACCTTACTCAGAGAAAAGGGCCTTTTTTACATACAAAATAGAAAATTGCACCACTACATTTATGGCTTGGCATTTCCTCAGGTAATGCAAGCTCAAAAATGCCTCAAAAAGCAATAAAAATACACCTAGAAGAGCAGCATTAGCAATAATCTCCCAACCACTTTGAGGAGCTATCACTGGCATTTTTAGGTCATGAAGACACCATTTAACACCTTTAATTTCAGCTTCATCTTGAACACAGTGGAAAGTTTAATTCTTTCATGAATGACAAGGCTTAAAACATGAGTTGTTCTCCATACATGAGGAAAGGTAACATTAATAACATAGGGCTAAAAAGGGCAAACTGCAATCAAATATATTGTTCTCTTTGAGGGCAGTCAACTTCAAAGGCCTGCACTAAAAGAACCCTGAGCTGCCTCTTATTTGCACATTAATTCAAAGGTAATTTACAGTTATTCCTCCTGCATGAAATGCTGTAGGTAGAGTTTTAATTCTGTAAGGGAGGAAAAACATGAATATGCAAACAGATAAAAATGAGAGTTTTCACAGAGAAAAATGCTACACAAATCACACTGACTCTTTATTCTGTGGAAGAGCACAAAGGCTGGCTGGCATTAGTGCACCACAGGGAAGCCCAGTGCACCTCTCCAGGCCAGGAAACACCCACAGGTCCTTTGTTGCTGCCTGTGACAATGCACAGCTCATTTCACAGTGCCATCTGGTGCTCAGCTCCAGCCTGCTCCACTGCAATTCCAGCAGGGACACACTCCTCAGGCTCTGCTGCACTCCAGGAGAGACACTGCATAAAGGACAAGATTGATTTCCCCAAATTCACACATCCTGGCCTTGCCTGAGCTGTTTAGGATGGATGTTCTAAGACTCCACAGGATTCATCCAATCCAGAAGATCCAGTGAGTGGAGACAGCTGCACTCAACTTTGACATTCCCAATAAAACTATTTATCAAACAAAGAAAAGGGAATGCTAGATTTCATACACAAGGAAGTTTATACAAGGATTTTAAATCACAAAGGTTGAGATCCCCATTCTGACAAAGCTTTGGATTTATTTTCCAGAAGCAAGTACCTTTCCTGACCAAAAGAAAGATGTGGGTTATGTACCTTTCCTCCTGTTTCTGCGCTTCCCCCCTTCTTTTCTGTCTTTGGGTTTCACCACCTTTTTTTCTTCTCCAGACTCCCCGTCACTCACAGTGAGCTTCTGCCTCAGCAGCCTGTGTCTGTATCTGGGCTTCTTGGAGGTTTCTTCTTCCTCTGAATCTGACTCAGAACTACCTTCTTCCTTTTCAGGCTTCTTGTCTTCCTTCTCCTTCCCTCCTGTCACACACAAGAGTCAGTGCCACATGCATACCAGTCACTTTGTCTTAAATAAATTGGGCAAGAATTAAAATCTGAATTAATTTAGTGCTTTTCCAGGGAATTACAAGCAACAACATACCAGTTTCCTCAAATGTTTAGTATTTCTCAGTGCCTGAATGCCTGGAATGCCTGTTCCAGTGAGTGTGTTAGCCAAATCTCCCCTGTGCACTTGCAGAACTTACTGTTCTGTAGAGATTATTCCTCACAAACCCCTAGGACTTCTTAATTGCTCATAAAAACCAAACTATAACAAAAAAATGAACATCCAGAAGACTAAAAGATAATCCTCATGACCACATACACTGGCCTCTATGTGGCAACTACATTTCAAAATCAGGATTTTTTTTTTTCTGAAAACTGTAACAATCATCATTTTCCCAAGTGACCCTTGAAATCATGGCAGGTGCCACAGCACCACTTTTCCCCAGATTTTTGTTTCTTACCATCAGCTCCTGTGTTTTCAGTTTGCTTTGCAGGTTTCTTCTTCCCTTGCTCCGGCTGCTCCTCTGAAGACGTATCCTCATCAGAGGAAAGATTGGCTTTGATTTCTTCTAAAAGCATTTTCTTGGCAATTCTTTGAAGTAAAACAGAAAACACTATTTATTCCATTGTTCAAGTCAATCTATGAACCACAAGTGTAACCCTACACCATTCAGAACTTCAAAAAAAGGGTTGAAAGCTGAACAAAAACAAAAAAAAGACACGTGATGAGAAGTCATTGTGGCAAGACAGGATCTATCAGCAAAAATCTCACATTAAATGTGATGTGTTGACTTGCTTTTAGAAAGCAGGCTTGTATAAAGCTTCTTTAAAAGAGAAGTTTCCTGCTTTCCAGCAAACTTGAGATGGTTGTAAAATGTACAGACTGAAGAGGTTTCATTTGATTCATGGTCTAACCACAAGCACTTGCCTTACAGCAGCTCTTGCAAAAACCTTTATGTGTTTATACCCAAAAAGTCTGACCAACACTACAGGACCTGAATTTCAGATAAAAATCCTCATCTTATTTCCTGCTCCACAAACTGTGCACTCAGCTTCCCATGGTTTCACTGCAGAAAAGGTTTCCAGCTAATGCACAAGTGACTATAGAAAAATTATTTCTTTCCATGCACCTGCAATGTAAAAATCTTGTCTGAGTCTATCCAAGGCAGGTATGTCAAAAGCACAGGAAATAGTGCACTTAGAGCACTTCCAGGGGAAAAAAATAAACCAGGTCTTCCTCATATCAGTATCAGGAATATTACACTTTTTTTCTGAGGGCATCCATTTTCAATGGAATATGTGTTTTCTAGGAGAAACCTCATCTGTCTTGCTTTTTGGGGAATTCATGCATGCTGTGTGTCCATGGCTCAGGATGGGAGAGCTCTCACAGCAGCCAAAACAAGAGCCCAAAAGCCATGGGACTGAGCCACAGCCTGGGATGGCCAAGGAACAGGGATCCCTCCAGCAAAGCTCCCTACACAACAGAAAACTGAGCTGTTGCTTCTATGGAGCACTATAAAATGGCTTTTAACAATCTGTATTTCATTTTCCTGCAATGGGTCCCTAAAACAAAATAATTTTTCAAAGGGAGTCCCCCCAAGCTATCTTTCCTGACACTCCACACAGTATTTTCTAATTTTGGAGCAGTAGTGTAGTTTTTAAATACACTCTCTCACGAATGTAAATTCAGCTATTATTAAAAGATGGAAGCAAAATAGTTCAATAAACATTTCAGATTGTTCATATTGAGTCAGACCATCCATCAGCAGCCAAAACACACCCTCCCCCTCTCTCTTGAGAAGAAAAAGCTGATTAAAACTTTCCCAAGCAGTACCCTTGGAGAACTTTAATTCCACATCTATCAAGAAATCACAGCATGAACCCAAAGAAAACTTACTAAAGTCCACAGATAAGCAACATCCCCTTCCAAATGCTTTTTGCATTAAGTCCTCCCAGAGGATATTTGGAAAAGGGATTTAGGGTTTGGTTGGTTGTTGATTTTTTTGAAAACCCAGCATATCATGTGTAACAGAAATGAACAGCTCCTCATGTAAGAAACTCAGACTATATTTCTTCCATCTCTTAATGGTCAGAGCTCTTTCTTCAAAATAAAACTGCTTGGAATGTCACAGGTTGGCTTCCCTTTAACAGCTTTTAATATCAATTATTAACCTTGACTCCTACTCCAGAAAAGGCAGAAAGCAGTGGTTTGGCTACTCTTCTTGCTTAATAGAAACACAAATTTTAGGAAGAGAAAAAAACCTAAACAACCTGAAAAAAATGGAAATATCCTGAAAGTCCTGCCTTTGACTTATTTTGGCAAGAGCATTAGCAAAGTTAACACAGCTTGTGGATACTTACCTCTGTACAAGTCACCTTTAAAAGGCTGACTTTGGCTCTTAGCAAAACAAGACCTTCAGTTTAATTTGTTCTTTAATGAAGAATTTATTTTTTAAGAGGAATAGGAAACAGCAAGTGTTGTCTAACACCTAAAGAGACCATGCACAAAATCTACCACCCATAAAGAGAAGATGCTCTCATTTTCCTATTAATCACCAGCATAACCAACAACCAGATTGGGTAAACTGATTAGTTTCTAATTATTTATAATAATATTGATTAAGAAGTTATTGCTATGATAAAAAATCAGTCCTGTTTTTTATCTAGGATAAAGACTTAACCATTTGCAACCAAACTGAGATGGGACTGTTTGTTAGTGAGAAAAGCTGCTTTTGTTCAATCATTTACTGGTATGAATGTAGGCAAAAAAAAGTCAGACATTATTAAGATGTTCAAGATTTAAAAGATGCCCATTTTTAATTAAGTACATATCTGATAAGTGTAAGCAACATTAGACCCAAAGGGATTAGGCCTTGTAAATGCAGGTGACAAATGGATTATTATAAATTGAGTACTCTGGGACTGGGTTTAAACTAAACCATAGTAGATGTTGACCAGGATAACACATCATATGTCTATTTTATCATAAAACCCATTGAAAGTCACCAGGTTTCTAAGCTAACAACCTTCACATGGTAACTTTAACATTTTAGTATTTGCATGAACAGCAGCCAAAAAAACCAAGCTATGATAGTGTGAAAACTCCCTCACTCATATTCTTCCAGAGAAAACCATGGAAATCAAAAGGGACTGTAACATTTATCAGGTCAAGGACATAAAAGATTCTTGGCCATTCAGATGTAACAGCTGAGCACCAGCAGTGGATTTCTTTAAGAGGCACAGAGAGCCATCTGACCTCCAGCACAGGGTTTCAAGGCAGCAAAAAATAAAGCAAAAATAAAATATTTTAAAATCCCTGCATTTTCCTCATTCCTGCACTGATCTGCTGTGACCTTGAGCATGTCATGGTGCCCCACTCCATCCTACCTAAACTTATGGTGGCATTTGCATGGAGGGCACTCTCCCAACACACATTTATCCAGTGCCTCACTGAACAGGGCTGCAACCTCAACCAGGACACACCAAACCAACTCCAGAATAAAATAACAGCACTTATGCACAATTTTGTATCACCTGGGATTTCAAGATATTTCCCCTCTGGAAGAACAACAGCAGCAGAATACATTTCTAAGCAATGAATTGATTACTATGGATTTTTAAGTTGTGCTAAAAGAAAAGAGTTTTCACAAGAGACAGACTGGGAATTGCCCAGGGGTTGCTTGGTTTCACTGCAGGATTACTTTAAAAGCTCCTTCAGACTCTGCAGCAGAACTGCAACAGTGCTGCAGCCTCTCCTGATGTGGAGTTAAGCCCCCACTGCCACTGGCACCATTCTTGTTCAAGAATTTTACAGTGCCAATACAATAGGATTGGTTCAGGATCTTGGTGAGACATTGCTACCACTGTAAAAATCATTTTTCTTAAAAAGCCATGATTTTAAATTTTAGTTCATGATTGGGATGTTTTATTACCAATCAGATGACATCAACTCACACTCAGTGTTCATAAATACCTACTAATTATACACAGAAATAAGGTTGCCCAAAACAAGCGCTTGGGTGGGGGAGGATGTTGGAGTGTGGCTAATAAAAGCCACCAGAATTCCAGCTAGAGTACTGGCTTAAATGGGCCTTCAGGATACTTTTAGGGAATTCACAACCCTTTAAAATATATTTTAAGAAATTAGTATTTGGATGAAATGTCATAAATGTCCAAAAAAAAAGGAGTGAAAACTGCCAAACACCTTGTGCTCAATACTGTGCTGTCTTTGTTGGAAGAGGCTGATTTTCAAGGTGTCAAGAGTTGGGTTAAATTAAATGCTTGGACAAGAAAAACGTTTTACAAAAATTTATTGTAACCATCAAATACTTAAAAGTGCATGAAATACACTATTGACTTCTTAATAAACAGAACTACTGCAAACATATCAAACAGTACCATTGAAAAGATCAGAAGGACCAATAGTTACACAACAGAAGATGAAAGCATACAGCACTGTATGGCACAGTATGACCCACTTGGATATTGCATTTTGGCAAAAAGATGATTTCAAGGCTATCAATATTCATGTCATGCACATCCCCAGGTATGCAAACAACAGAACATCTAAACTAGAGACTTGCAAACAGGAGAGTTCCCACACTACAAACACCCAGCAGGTACTAGGTACCCTCTTTGGCCTGGAAGAAAATAGGCAACTTCTCTGAATCAGTAGGTAAACTATTGAAACACTTGGTGTTGAGTAAACAGAAGAACATGTTTTTAAATTCTCAAAATTTGTTCCATCTTTTTACAGTTTATAGCTCTGATTTTGGTGCCAAGTACAACACATAATTAAGGTAAAGTCAGACTGCATTACCAGTTAACATGTCTGAAGGTTGACAACACTGTTTATTGACAAAATACCTCCCCATCTCAGAAATAGAAGTTCAAAAGATTACCTAAATAAAAACTTAACAGAGGCAGCTTCAAAACAAAGTACAGAAACTGATTTTTAAAGCCCGAATTTATATTAGTTTGTTATCAATTAGGCTCATTGACTTCCCAATATATCTCTTGAACTAAATCGTGATTGAGTTCTGTCAGAAATGTTTGTGCAGTAAATACTGAACTTCTGACAAAAGTGTATTGGTTTAGTTATCAACCAGAAACTCACACCAACAAAAAAAAGGGAAAAAAGAAGGAAAAAAAATAATTCAAACAGGACTGAAATTAAAGCAGAATTTAAAAAAAAATCTTGTTATACCAAAGTTTACATGTTCTGCTTATGACCCTGTGCTGTGAAGTCCCTAAAAAGCATGTTTCTTTCAAGAGCTGAATTACTGGGTTCAATTTGATGAAAACACACAAGAACTAATTCAGCAGCAGCATTTTGATGCCAAACTGAGGTCCGTAAAGGATAGAAAACAATGGTTTTAGAATTTACTTCAGCCACATATCCAAACATACAACTCTGTGAGACAAGGATTCCATATTCTAAACTAGTAAGGCTCAGAAGCAGAAAAAAACTCCACCAGCAACTGGTCCCACACATGCTATATGGCCAAAACAACAACAAAAAAATCAGTTTCTGAAACACTGTATAAAAATGTGTTGAGCAGCTCTTCAGTCTAACTACAGTAACTCCCAAAAAGAACCTATGGCTCAGAGCTGAGCAATACTTCATGTTGTGCATTTAAGAAATGAAGCTTTTACATTTCTAGCCAGGCTAATTTTGATAGCTACAATGGTACTGGTAAAATATGACATGTCTTAGCTAATTGTATCTTACAGAGATTCTTTTTTATTGAATTCCAAACGGAAGCAATACATATAAGCCACAATTCTGAAAATATCTATGCAAAGACTTAAAATATATAATTAGTCTCTTTGATACCAGTTGAGCCTATGCACAGTGCTTGTAGAATCATGGCCTTATCTCACATTAGTCACTTCAGGTATTTTTTAGTGGATTAAAACTCAGTTGAATTAACAGCTGAAAATACCTAAGACGGTTTTCCCCACATTTGTGCTTTCTCTTTATTGAGAAAAGGCGTTGCAATTTTTAAAAAAGCATGGTTAAGTAACAGTAATAACCAAATCCACTCTGAAAATATTGCAGCACTGCATATTGCACAGATGCAAACTGTCACCTCCTCCTCCCCAGGACTAGCTGAAAATTCACATTTAGCAGCAGCAGCTTTTGCCCTGCCCGCAAGATCCTTGTCACCGACCTCCCCCACGCACACACCGGGCGCTCAGAGGGACAGCAGCAGCGCTTTTAGCCCTAGCCAGGTGTGTCAGCTAGCACTTCTAAAGCTCTGCTTTGCCCTCCTGGCTCTGGGCCTGGCTTTTGTGGCCCCGCGCTGAGGCTTGCGGGAGGCCCGTGAGCGAGTCTGGGGCGCGCAGGCAGCCGTGCCTTGGACCCGCTGCTCGCTCCTCCGATGCGCCGCTGTGCGCCCACGCCTAGGGGGTGTTTTAATGGTCTCTAAGTCCTTATGCAGGGTATCATACCTATTCTCTGGGTCGTCATCATCATCATCTTCATCCTCCTCCATTGGGATAGTCCTTGATAGAGCCTCTCCCTCATCTCCTGGAAGAAAAAAGGCCCGACAGAAAGCGCTTAACACATGTAACTCCAACAATAAATAATGTGTGACAGCACAATGAACAACACAGCTCTGCATCTCCATCAACAATCCTCATTTAAGAACAGCTTGGTAACACCACTTTTCTACCAGTTACCTGTCTTGACATAAATAATATTATTTATTAAAAATAATAAATCTAGTTTTTCCAGTTTTGCTCGCTGCTACACAGAACTTGCAACTCATTCCCAATTACATACTGTGAATTTGGGATTTTACACCAGATTTTTAAATACTCTATTCAGGAATCAGAAGTTTCCTAAGAAGTTATGTGCTCTGCCAGAAGCTCCACGAGTGAGTTTGTGCAAACTGAAAAGAAGGCACTTGTTTGTGTATTTGTTTATACAGAACTGCTTCCCAAGCCCATGGGTTGCCCTGCTGCCTGGAAGTACTTGAGAACGCCAATCCTTTCTATTTTTGCTTTCACACTATGAGTGTGTGTAGAGTTGTATTTTGGGAATTCCACATGCTATCCTGACTGCAAATATCCAAACTCAGCTGCACTACATGGCACTGTCATGTACAAAGGACAACAAGACCAACAGCGCCTGACTGAGAACGAACAGCACAGAGTGAATCTTGCCCTTGAGCTCCTCTGCACTCTCCTGCCTGGACTGAGGAATTTGGATTGTTTCTAACACATTCCCAGGCCTCTCCCCTTGCTTTTCTCTCTTTTCTGTCTTGCATGCAAGTCAGACAAATCTGCTTGGTAGTGAAATTAAGGGAAAGAAATCTCACAATTTTAATGAGTTGAGATCCCCACATTTGTAATTTCTGTTTATTTTCTGTCTGTGGAGACTGGAGGACTGGACTAAGACTAGGCTGCAAGGGGCACACTCCAAGGTAATCACAGAAAGTCCCCTCATATAGATAAATAGAAGTATCCTGCTGGTTAAACCAGATCCTGAATCTCATTCAATGATCAATCTACATGCCTTATTCAGACACAGAACAGACTCCTTTATTTTATTAATTCACCTATTAAACCAAAAGCAAACTGCAGACAACGGCCACATTCTTCTCCTCTGAAAATACTCTAAACATAGGCAGAATTTCACAGAATGAAATGATAACTAAAGCTGAAAGAGGCATCTGGACATGCTCTACTCCAACTGTATCCTCAAAGCAAAGCTAACTCCAAAGTCAGGTCTGTTACTTCAGGGCCTTGGCCAGTCAAATTCTGAGCATTTCCAAGGACAAATATTCCCAAGTTCAAGAGGGGAACCAGTTCCAAGCTTTGCTCATGCTCAGTGTAAGAGTATTTCTAGTATCCATCAGTTTTCCTTGGTAAATGCTGTACCACTGCCTCTTATGCTTTGGGCACACAGCCAGCTCAGCCCCCCCTAAAACTGCCCATGAGGTGATTTGCAGACAGAAATTTAGCATTTTAGCATTCTGTCTCCAGTCTAAATCTAAACCAAGCCACTTCTCTGTCAGTCTACCTCTCCTGTCAATCATCCCACACCAGAATCTTGTTCAGTTTGTACCCTGCTATCCATCTCTCCTGTTAGACCCAATCTTTCCACTGTGACCTGCAAATGAAACCACAGCTCCTAATGCCTCAGACACCTTCTGATATCTTAAAACCAACTTTCTTCTCTGGGGCCATTTCAATACCAAGTCCATCAACTGTACATGAGCAATTCTATTTTTAAGACATTTTTCACTGATGGCCCAGTGGTGCTGAAAACTGTCACTGAGTGCCATCAGTTGTCTGTCTATACAAGAGTTTTAATGGCTGTGGCAGCAACCATAAGCAAAAAAAACAATTCATTACTATGTAAACCATGAATTATCTGCAATCTGCCCCAGCAGTGACATCACTGGGGAAAACACTGATAAGGCAGCACTCAAGGAAAAGCCCTACAAGTCCCAGTATTATCTTCACAGAGACACAACACATGAAAACAATCAGCAATGGCAGGTTTCTAAGTAGCTGTTTTAAGCCTACATGGCTCTTGTGAGGCATAAAAACCATTTACTTGATTTTTAAATGTATATTACAGTGCCACAGGTCTCCAGAGTCACCTCCAGTGCACAGACAGGAAGTGAAACATTGGAGTTCAACACGTTATCTACTCCTTCCAACCAACTTCTGCTAAATAATCCCTGGGCAGGTGAGGCAAGGGCCAGGCTTTGGAAAGCTGCACTGCAAGGCAGTACCTGCTGTAAATACTGCCTGGAGTTTCCAAACATCATTTTTTCCTCAAGGCACAAGCTGCACAAACTGAAATCACAGAATCTTAACAGCCACAGGATAGTTTGGCTGGAAAGAAACTTTACAAAATGTGCTTCCAAATCCGTATCAGAAAACCCAACAGGCTGCAAGCATTTAAATGTGTAATTACCAACTGATGAGTGCTTTTTGCTTCTAGATTATTAAATGTCACCCAAATCTTACAGAACTCCTCAGTTAATATTTTAATATGTGTACATGAACATCTTTTGCACACCTGATGACTGACAAAATCCTGCATCAGCAGACAGCATCAAGCTTTCGGTCACGGGCCTGATCTTCTGCTCATCACTGCTCCCATCCCCTGTGGAATTCTGATCATCATTTTCTTCCTTATCAGATGAGGAAGAGGAAGTGACAACCACCTTCTTTTTTGCCACTTTCTTTTTTAAGTTGCTCTTTTTACTTTCTTTTACTGATCCTCTTTTAATCTTTTTCTTAGTGTCTTCATCAGACTCCTCATCAGAAGAGGATGAGTCATTCTGTTCTTTCTTGGAAATTTTCTTTTTGTGGCTTATTTTTTTCTTTTCTTTCGTTTCACTTCGTTTTTTACGCCTCACGGCATCATCATCAGAACTCTCCTCTTTTTGGGGAGATTTCTCAGTATCAGAGGATAAATCAGTGTGTACTCTTTTAGCTACTCTCTCCCTCAATTTTCTCTTCTCTGTAAACACGGGTTCCTTTTTAATTTTGTCATTTTCAGAAGAATTGCTACTTCCTTTTTCTGCAGATGACTTATCAAGATCAGAAGAGGAATCATCTTGTTCTTTCTTGAAACCTTTCTTTTTCAATTTTTCAGATTGCTTTGCTTTGCTTTCTGATCCTTTTTTGTTCTTGAGTCTGCCTTTTGAAGATTCCAACTTGTGCTCTTTCTTTGCTGATTTCTCAGTGCTCTCAGAAGAAGAATCATCCCGTGTCTTTTTCTTTTTCAAATCCTTCTTTTTCTTAACTTCAGGACTCTCCTCTTTCTCCAGTGAAGACTTCTCAGCATCAGAAGACTCATCACGTTTTCCCTTTGCAGATTTTTCTTTAGAGTCTCTGTTTATCTTGTCCTTAGCAGCTGACCTCTTACCCGTTTTTTTATCTTTAGAAGAGTGATTGATTTCCTTCTCTGGAGAAGATTTCTCAGCATCATCATCATCATCGGAAGATTTACCTCTCTTCTTCCTCAGATTTACCTTTCTCTTACTGCTTACTTTTTTCCTCTGCTCTTCTTCAGAGGAATCATAACTATCATCATTTTGTGAGTATTTTTTCTTCGATTTTTTTGCGGCCTCAATTTTACTCAACATTTTAATCTCTTTTTCCAACTCAGAATCATAGTTTGAAGAATCAGAGTAGTTTTGTCGTTTCTTTTTGGCAGCAGCAGCATTTTTACCTGATTTGCCTCTTTTAGCATCTAAATCTGAACCGGAGCTGGAACTTTTCCTTTTCCGTTTCCCATTTTCATCCTTCACTGGTTGACTCTTTTGAAAATCTGAAGTGTTCTGATTCTTTGCTGGTGTTTCACTGTTGCTCTCACTGTCTGAGGAGCTGCGACTCATCATCCCAGCTTCTTTAAGGACAGCTGGCAACTCATCAGAGTCTGAGCTGTGATCTAAGTCATATGGCTTTTTGGATTTGGACAGTTTGTTAGGACTGGGGCCATCAGCAGTGCTGTCAGAATTTCTTTTATCGCTTTTCTTCCTGGGTTGCTTGGATGGTTTCTTCTTGCGTTTTTCATTGCCTGTGTCATTGCTGTCCTCTTCTGAGTTGGATGTCAGGGGGCTGATGTCCGTGGGGCGCCTCAGGGGGGTGGTTTTGACACGTGGGGACCTCCGGAGATCCGGGTCCTCCACGGGCACAGCGTCGTTCTCCGTGGAGGGCTCGCTGCCAGCACTGTGGTTTTGTTTCACAGAATCAGAGTCTGCTGCCGTAGGTTCAGACTCATCTTTAGATGCATCTATGTCTTTGGATGCATCAATGTCTTTATTGTCCTTTTCAAGGCTATTGTCTTGATCTTCAGCTTTACCTGTGGACTCTGAAAGGGAAACAGGAGTCAACTTTACAATCAGTTCTTTTGTTCCCTTAGCCGACGATTTTAACTTGGTACCACCTTTGGTATCTTTCACAGGAGTATTCACTTTTGTGTTTGAATTTAGAGCCTCATGATCTGCTGCTGTGTTTCCACTGTCCTGCTCATCTGACGGCATCTGAATCTCCATGGCAGATTCCAGAGTCTCAAAAATATCTTCGGGAACGGATGAGGGGATGGACACGATATCCATGTCTAAAGCCTCTGTACTGTTGGGCTCGTACTGTGGTTCCTCATTTCTGCCAGACTTTTTCTCTTCCCCAGGAGCTGCCTTGTTATCTGTCTGCTCCACTGAGGGAACACTTTGATCCATGGGCTCATTGTCAGGCCGCTCTGACACAACTTTTTTCTGTGTCTGTGTGGCGTCATCCTCTTTTAATGCCACATGTTCCTTTCCTTCATCTTTTTTCACCTCATTTTTTTCTGGTCTAACCTCAGTTTTTTTCTCTTTGGTATTTTTATCTTTGATTTTAACATTCAGTGCTTGAATCTCCAGGTTCAGGCCTTCTTCTAGTGACAGATGAGCTTTTTTCATGTCATTCAGCACAGATTTAAAAGCTTTCAGCTGGCACAGCTGCACAGATGGGCTTATTTCTACATTTTCTGCAACGTTTTTCAAAAAGCTTACAAAGCTAGAATTCAGATTTGTTGTAGTTTCAATCAGTTTTTTTGTTTTCTTAAGCAAGTCTTTTGGCACCATTAGTGCTTTATAAGAATAAGTTAGTGAACCTGAATATGAATTATCTAATTTTTTTTCTTCCCCGTTACAATTTGCATTATTTTTCTTTGGAGAAAACTTGACCGTGTGGTCATATATTTTACTTTTTTCATTTTCAACTTTTATCTTTTTTTTGTTTTGTTGAAGTAACTGTTCTAAATTTTCAAAGACACTGTCACATGCAGTGACCAAGTCCAACAAAGGCTCTGGATGGCAAATGTAGCAGTGCCACTGGTTGTTTTCATCCAGGATAGTGGAGAGCTCCTTTCGGCCCAGGTTGCGCAAAATGCACTTTTTACAGAAGGCATTATGGCAGAAGTCACAGCAAATCAGATTTCCACCTTCAGCACACCACCTGCAAGGAGATTGAGAGAGGGGTGAGTTCTGTCTCCATGCCAAGGTGATACATTATTCAGTTCACATATTTAAAAATTCAGGTGATGAACAGATATCCATTACTTGAAGGCGTTACTGGAAGCATGTGTGAAAAGCTTAATGGAGAATTGCAAAGTCAGAAAATTCATGTATGAGATGAACAGCTCACAAATTTTCACAGTAAATTTCAAACACAGTTTCAGCACTGATTTCTTTAAAGAAAAGAAAAAAATTAATTAAATAATATTTTCCCTGTTTCTTCTGAAAATTTGTGATTTGTTTTACAGCAAAATTAATAAGCTTTGGTCTTTCCAGCCTTAACTCATACATTACTACTGCAGTACATGGAAACTGAAAAGTGGTGCACAGTAAGCTCACAGAAACCACAGACTGCACAATTTTGACTCAATTACACATTTAGACATTTGACATAAGGACAGAGAAGTGCTTGGGTATTTCAAAAGCAGGAGATGCATCTGGAGAACTGAGTTTCTCTGGCTCATGAACTTTGGAACGTCAGATTCTATCCCCATCTTTAACGTGTTAGGAAGGTGGCTTCTTATTTAGTTAAAAATGTGGCATCTTTTAAGTGTTTGTTATTAGATTTCTTTATAAAATATTTTCCTCTTCGTTACAAAACAACAATCAAACAGTTAAAAAACCCTGGGGTTGAATATTTCTTGGTGACAAATAACTGTTGATCTAGCTCTTACATACTTGTCTTTATTTGTCAATAATGTCACAATTGCAAGGAAAAACATCCCCAGACCAGTAGAGCTGTGGGTGTTACTTCAGTTACTGTACACTTTCCCATTTTGCACACACTGCAGTCTTTCTACACTTCACCACTTTCCACACACTACAGTCTTTGCACACTTTCCCGTTTTGCACACATTGCACTTTGCACACTTTCCCACTTTGCACACACTGCACTCTTTGTACACTTTCCCATTTTGCATACACTGCACTTTATACACATTCCCATTTTGCACACACNTTGCACTTTGCACACTTTCCCACTTTGCACACACTGCATTCCTTTTACACTTTTCCATTTTGCACACCTTGCACTTTGCACACACTGCACTCTTTGTACATATTCCCACTTTGCACACACTGCAGTTTCTGTGCACTTTCCCATTTTGCATACATTACAGCCTTTGCACACTTTCCCATTTTGCACACACTGCAGTCTTTGCACACTTTCCCACTCTGCACACACTGCATTCTTTATACAGTTTCCCACTTTGCACACACTGCACTCTTTGTACACTTTCCCATTTTGCACACACTGCACTCTTTGTACACTTTCCCACTTTGCACACACTGCAGTCCTTTTACACTTTTCCATTTTGCACACCTTGCACTTTGCACACACTGCACTCTTTGTACATATTCCCACTTTGCACACACTGCAGTTTCTGTGCACTTTCCCATTTTGCATACATTACAGCCTTTGCACACTTTCCCATTTTGCACACACTGCAGTCTTTATACACCTTCCCATTTTGCACACACTGCATTCTTTGTACACATTCCCATTTTGCACACACTGCATTCTTTGTACACATTCCCATTTTGCACACACAGCAGTCTTTGTACACTTCCCCACTTCGCACACACTGCATTCTTTGTACACATTCCCATTTTGCACACACTGCATTCCTTTTACACTTTTCCATTTTGCACACCTTGCACTTTGCACACACTGCACTCTTTGTACATATTCCCACTTTGCACACACTGCAGTTTCTGTGCACTTTCCCATTTTGCATACATTACAGCCTTTGCACACTTTCCCATTTTGCACACACTGCAGTCTTTATACACCTTCCCATTTTGCACACACTGCATTCTTTGTACACATTCCCATTTTGCACACACTGCATTCTTTGTACACATTCCCATTTTGCACACACAGCAGTCTTTGTACACTTCCCCACTTCGCACACACTGCATTCTTTGTACACTTTCCCATTTTGCACACACTGCACTCTTTGTACACTCACCTACACTGTTCATCCATCCCATCTGAATCACGACTGATGTCATCACTCATGTAATACTTGTAGCAAGTCTGTAAAGAAAGAGAGAGGACAAGGAATTCTTTATTAAATCTCAACTGGGCTTCATCAGTTCATTAGATTTCAGCATGCATTAGAAGGAAGCCAGTAAAAGCAGCAGCTGCAAGGTCTTCAGCATTCTAAGCCTTTGACATTTGTTTTAATCTAAAAAAACATCTTCCATGGTCCCAAACCATGACTTATTTAGATGGCTCAAGGTTTGTCTGAGAATTAAACAGCCTTTTGTTTGATGGCTGCATATTTGTGTATTTTAAAATATCAGCTGAATATTTCTCTCCAGTCTGAATGTTTCTTCTATATATTTCCTAGGTAAATCACCACCACATCCTCCCTGACACAATTAATCCCATAGAAATTAAAATTTTCAGCTGGATGCTCCTCATGTGGTGCCATAAGGCTTTAGATTAAAACATCTTCAGCATTTCTCAGGATGTTAACATCCAAGAATTCTATTTCCAGGTGCAAACAAAGCATCTTCATTTGAAAATTTGGTAATGGTAAGAAAAAAATACAAATTACTCAGCCACGAGTACTGATGNCTCCCTGACACAATTAATCCCACAGAAATTACAATTTTCAGCTGGATGCTCCTTATGTTCACATGTGGTGCCATAAGGCTTTAGATTAAAACATCTTCAGCATTTATCAGGATGTTAACATCCAAGAATTCTATTTCCAGGTGCAAACAAAGCATCTTCATTTGAAAATTTGGTAATGGTAAGAAAAAAATACAAATTACTCAGCTACGAGTACTGATGGCTTCAGTTGCTGAATCGTTGACACCAAATTTTGAAGGTTTGATGTCATTTTTTCTGAGCTGTTACTGAAGAATGATCTCCCAGACTTGAAGCTCTACTTTGAGCAGGCATTTATATAATTCAGAATGCAGAAGAGGCTTCATCACCTGAATTGACAATGATGATGCCCCATTATCTGGAACAGACTTGCACATCTGTTCAACTGAACTATCCAACCAACCAAAAGCAACATGAAACCCCAGGAAAATCTGATGTTTAGACATCTGATGGAACATTCACAGTCAAAGGAAAACAGCTTCTCAGGTCTGAGACTTTTACCTAAGTAGGGGAAAATAAGGGCAGAACTAGGCACAGAAATAATGGGAGAGCTGGAGATGAGGGGCTTCCATTCCTCCCTCTCACATTCACATAAGGCCATGTTCAATTAAGTAAAACCAGAGAAAATCAAGGGAAACATCCCTTGATGTGATTCATGTAGCAGAGCTCCCAATCAAGAGCTGCTGCTGCTGAGCCCAACACCCTGACCAGGTTAAAAACTGCCCCAGGTCACACACAGGAACAGGGTGTGCAAGGACAGGAACAAGAGCTGGGACTCAATGGAGATGGGAAAAGGTCACCTTGTGAGCTGATTTCTGTAAAGCACATTTTGTAAAAGAAACAAGGCAGGATGCAGAGAAGAGCCAGCACAGCAGCCTAGATGGGCATGGCTGACTCTATCACTGAGTATGTAACAAGAATGAGGAACTGGGAAGGAGGAGGAGGAGCAGGGAAATGCTACACATACTTTATAACACAGAATCTATCTCTATCTTTAGCAGTATCTAAATGCAAAATCACCACCACTACAGAAACATGCAAGAGAGATCTCTGCAGCTGTTTGAGAATGACCAGAGGTCCCCCCAGCAGGAGGCAGAGACATTTCCTTCCTGCCCTGTCCCACCTCTTCCCCCTGCAGCCCACACAGGGCCTGTGTGCAGCCACCAGGAAGCCACACAGCTGAAAACTCAGATTATGGACTACACCAGCATTGCAAGGCTGCCATAAATTAAAACAGTGCAGGAGCTGAAGGCACAAACAGAGGTGGCTTTGAAGCTGCTTTTCTGCTCCTTATTTCAGGGCTGTTTTACATGGAATGCTTTACCAGGAGATGAAGACTTGAATCTGTTCTTAAAATACATTCTGAGTAGGCAGAAATTTCAGACAGATCATTTAACATTAAAAATTCACTAAGATTATACCCTTAAAGCTGTAGAAGTAAATAACAAACCACCACCAGTTTAACTGGGATTTATGAAAAAAGGAATATAAATTCCTAAGTATATTTGCCTTTTTTGCCCTCTTTTAGTTTCCTTAATTGTAACAGTTAATGACTGAAAACTTTATTGACTTATGAACAAGAATTAGTCCCACAAAAATCCCACCCAAACCAACTAATATGACCTCTTAAAACAAACCCAAACAGAATTGTTTACCACATACCTTACAAATAAGCACTTTCAGTGTAGGGTGTCTGTAGATGGAATCCTTTTGAAAATGGTTCACCTGCTGCCCACAGGCTGTACAGCTCACAATGCCATGGAGTCCTTCTTCTACAGAGAGGATTACAAACCACACATTAATTGTTTTCATCCTTATTTAAAAAATCTGTATATATTATTGCATTTCTCACAATATTCTGGCCTGTCAGGTTTTTCATAGGCCTTGGTTTCTGCACCACCCAGAACCAGAAAAATCTTTCTGTGACTATTTGCACTGAATTTTCTCCTGATTTCTATGCTTCACTTGGGGTCATTATACAATTCTTTCCCTTTGAGAGGTTTAAGTTGGGTTAATTGATCATCCCATGAAAACACACCTAAATTAGAGTCATCACTAAAATTCTCTTTCAGAGCAGCTCTGATATTCTGGACAACTTTAATCTTTGTTCAACAAATACCACTGCAATTCTTGTTGGTATTATGGCATCTCTTTCACACACAGTTTTAATTTCTCAAAGAAAAACACAGAAAACCCTTACAGAAAATGCAAGTAATCCTTGTAATAGTGACTGAAAAACCTTTTCTCACATTTTGTTCCCTTCTCAATGGTGGGTTTTGGGTTTTTCTGAAGCTATAGTTTGCTGTAATCCCCATGTTCTCCCCATGCTGCTGATTGCTCCCATGGTGTGTGCACACTCTGCTGCTGCACCTCCATTTGGTCAAAAACATTTGGTCTTCTTTTTTATGCCAACCCCCCCAATTCACTTCAGAAGGGGTGAACTTGGGCCTGGCCCGTTCTTAATACTCAGAGACATTTTTGTTTTCAACAGCAGAAAAAGGAGAATCATTTGTGAAAGTTCTGCTCTTCCAAAAGCCCAATTTGGGCTCAAGCAGATCCAGATTTGCTAAGAGATTACTGAACTGCAACTTGACCTTTGCTGTCAGGCTCAGTGATTAGCTCAATAAGGAAATTAATTCAAACAGTTGATTTAATAATCACAGTCTGAGTACAGACTCTGTATTTTTCCTATTTTTAATTAAATAATCACTACCCCAGAATCAGAAGCAAGCTCCAACACCAGCATGTTAAGGAGCTGAATGAACATTCTCAAGACACAGGACAAGCTCCCAGCAAGGTGCTGCTGGAGCACAAGCTCAGATGGCTCAGGGGGCAGTGAAACAGCTGATCCATCCTCCAAATTCAGTGAAATTGTGAATACAGGATGTGTTTGCACCCTCCAGCCATTCCTGCAGAGCCTGTGCACCTGCAAACCCCTCTCAGGAGCTCCAAACCAGCTCAAAGCCTGGTTTCAAACACTGCAGTGACTGTGGATGAACACACCCATCCCATCACACTGCTCAGCAGAGAATCCCACATTCTGCAGCACACAATCCAAGCCTGGCACACACCACAGTGCTCAAATTGCTGCAGCAGTCACTGCAGGGCCCAGCCAACCCAGGCAGAACATGAGATTCCCTGCCAAGCCCTGAGCCACTTCTCTCCACAACCAAGGGAAAGCACTACAGCCTCCTTCCTCAAACCTGCAAGCTGCCACCAGCAAAAGAGAGAATTCATGAGGCAAACCTTTGTAAACCAGGGTACTACTACGAATGATGGTGATCCAAAGAAATTAAACTACTACTAATTCATTAATACTGAGAAACCACTTGGTTCAAAACACTCCTAACTGAATTTATAAGCAAAAACACAACCACAACCATGCTGCAGACACAAAACTTGAAAATAATGGCACAATGCCTCTTGCAGTGTTAGATAAGAGCATTTGGATGCTAGAAAGGCAAGAGTTCTGCTTCTATCACTATTTCTAATACACAGAGAACATATAATTCCTACTAGAAATGCAAATATTTTATATATATATATTTATATAGATGTGTCAGGCATAGTACATGAACAACCAGCCCAGATACACAAAGGAAGGCCTGCAAATTCCCTAGGGATGGAGATTCAAGCAACTGCAAGGGCAGGTGATACAAACTGTCCTGGGGATGCAGACACAGGCCATAAAGCTCAAGCACAAGTGTCTTATCTTTCTAACACTGCAGCCCCTTAGAGTTCTGTTGGACCATATGTAGAATTGTTACAAGCACAAATGGAAAAAACATTCTTATGTGAACAGGACATCTTGCATGAATAAAACAGAACCAGCTTCCCCAGTTTGTAATTTAGAGAAAACATCAACACTCAAACTGTCACTGACAATACAGGAGCCCAGGTGTTTGCACAAGCACATTTCCACACAGTCACAGCTCACTCCCCTTCACCCACACAAACAGCACTCAATAAATTACTTTAAAGACAGCAAGGATCTCAAATGATACAATGGGAAGGATGAAGAGTGTGTGCAAGAGCTGTTTGTATGAATACCCTGGCTACTGCTGCAGGTGTGGGGGCTAAGATATTGCCAGTATTAATAAAAATATCTACATTCTTATTGGCTACATTATACATAATCCTCCCTCCTCTCCTTTGCTTTAGGGAAAAATAGAGAGAAATTAATTTCTGTTAGTATTATAATCTACCTAACTTCTCAGTTTTAGCAGCAGCTATGGAAAACCAGCTGACACAATAGCTTTTCAAAGGTAATCCTTGGAAGGGCCCACTGGTAGGGAATTCCCCACAATTTCAAAGCAAAACAAAGAAGTCTTTATACTGTTTGAGGGTTTAGGGTTTTTTCTTAGCTCACTGATGGATAATCTGCCCAGACATGTCCCTGCTCAAACAGGGTTGCTTTCCTGCTGAGTCAGTGAATGTTCCTGTATCAATGGTGTTCCAATTCCTTTGAAAAAGGAATACCTGTAACACCTGAGTGCAACCAAGCAACTGCACCTAATGAAGCATCCTATTCCTACTGAAAATAAGGAGTTTAATGGGAACTAATCTTAGCTTTCACTGCTGCATTGCAGGGGCAGCAATGGAGGCTAATTTCTATCAGCTAAAATCCTTCATGAACAAAAAGCCAGAAGAGTGGAGGTATTTTTAGGATAATTTCTCAGAAATGTGGACAATTTTTAGATATACCAAATGTGGTTGTAAGCAACAATTTAAACCCATTTCAACAGATGTTTGAAACTGTATTTACCTCCACGCTTTTTGGGAGCTTCAGGTTTCATTTTAACGGTATTTCTGCTTCTAAATTCAGGCCCTTTAAAATCATCTTTGTCTTCATTCAGCACTGGCTCAGGCTGTACAACCACTGTACCTAGAATGATTTTATTTAGAAATTGGAAACCATTACACATCCAAGTGAAGTGCAAAAGTTCTGATTAATAAAGCCAACACAAAAAAAAAAAAAANAGAAAAAAAAAAAAAAAAAAAGAAAAAAAAAGTGCAATCTTTTGACTAAAACTCAACCAAGTTTTGAATGCACAGATGTTCACAGCAAAAACCAAAACCAACAGCACACATTTCAAACTACATCTGTGTTGCAGCTGTAGGACAGAAGGCAAGGACTGAATGGGCTGAGGAGCAGAATCTGCATTTCTGCTCTGCTGTGGCACGTGCAGGCCAGGACTGTCACACTGCTGGGGGGTGCAGGACAGGAACTTGCTACCAATAAAGGACATCATTTAAATCCCTCAAAACCCTCTCTTTGCCCCCTTCTATTCAGTTTCCCTCATCTTATTTCATTTATGAAATAAACAAAAAATAGAATAAAACCTGCTTTGTCTTGAACAAGATTCAAAATCTGACATTTTCATTTTAACAAAGTACTGATCAAAATTACATGAAGGAAAAATGGGGTTTTTTAAAATCTTTCCTATTTAAAAGCCCAGTTTTGTTGTGAGGACACTGAAAATCATCTAATAGTCTGAAAAAATAATTTCAGAGCTACTGCTCTCAATACTGCCACTCACACAGTGAACAGCAGCAATTTTTTCCTGTACCTTTCATAGGTAAGAAATGGAGGAGATTAATCCAACTCACTGCAGCTAAGAGCAGAGGGATGGAGGCCTACAGTATGAACTGCTTCTAAAAGGTGCTTAAAAATAAATCCAATAATGGCATTTTCCCCCCACAGTTAGTTTTGCTTTTGTTGTTTTAATTGCTAATAACCTCAAAGACAGAACTGTAAAATAAAATCTCCAAGTGACAGAGCTTGAGACTCCTGCAAAACCACAGAATAAATAATTTCCCCTGTTTTGTGATGGTTTTATACTTTTTATTTAATACATTAATTTTTGAAATTAAGCCACCAGCACATCCTTGTGCACCCACAGATTAAGATCTGCTGGGTTCCAAACTGAAAGTGCTCAGGTTCCTCTTTTCTGTGGACAGAAAACCAACAGGACCTTCAGGAAGCATTTTACTGCTACATGTGCATTCCAGTGAATAATTTATGCTGCATCATAATCTTGGCTAATTTGCTGAATTCAGAAGCAAACAAGAAAAAAGACATGACCTACCTTTAGGCAAGCTTTGCATATCTACATCATTCTCTGAGTTCTCATTTGAAATATCTTCATTTACAGTTTCATCTACAATTTGTTCATCATCTGACCCAACATATTTTGTTACAACTGTAGGTTTCCTGCACAGAGAGAAAAAAACCCAAGCTCTGACAAACAGTACAAACTGCAATTCAGGTAAACTTTGCAGGCAAAACACCATATGAACAGTGAAAAACTACATCCTTTTTATTTAAATTAATGAAAAACATTATGAGCTGGGATGCTCTAAGTTACTACTATACAATTGTAGGATAATTTTCTGGCTTGGAACAGGATTTCTCCCCTCCCACATGAAATAGAAGTATAAACTAATAAAATATTTTTGCTGTAAAATTGAGGTTTGATGTGTTTTTAAGAAAGTCACAATTCCAGGAAAGAAGTCTCAATGAAACACAGGTGAATGTCTGCCCATGAATTTTATCCTTCAGTCCAGGTTTAACAGGCAGCACAAAGAGAACACACAGATATTAGCAAAGACAAAAAGCATCTTGACAGAAGAGATGCTTACAAGAAAATAAAGGAAATGCAGAAAGAAATGAAAAAGCCAACTACTGAACAAAAGGATCAGCTGACAGAATTCCATACAAACAACTGAAAACTGAATCCATGAAAATGAATGAATTTACTATGTCAGCATGGGGAGAAAATAATACAAAATATGGAGCAAAATTTTCAGTAGTCTGAAGGCAATGCATGAATTAGTGCAGGGTACTGGATTTGTCAATGTAAGGTACAGTCTGGTAAATGGATGAGTGAAAATCCCTTTAGTGATAAGACAGGAAGCAAAAAACAGGACTGAAAAAGGATATAAATGAACAGAGTTCAGCAGGACACTGGATGCAAAAGATGATGGAGAAACTAAAGCCAAATATAAAACCACACTTGCAAATATGGCATCAAGACAAACATAAAAAGGAGATTAAGAATATTAATTCCAGCAGACATGATAAAATAAAGCAATTTGGATAAAAAGGAAAGTGAAAGGAGATACAGACTTCTCAAGAGCAATACTAAGGCATGTGTTGAAAGCTCAACTCCCTGCACAGTTCACTAGGATTTAATAAAAATCCCAGAGGACAGAATCTGAGTGAGCATCATGAGAGCAGATGAGGAGGAGTCTGACTGGACTAAGTCTGCTCTTACTTGGGACACAAATTGTCTCCTGTAGGTTCAAGAAGTTGTAAACAATTCACTCCATAGTTTTCAGATCAAGGAGGGGAAAAGGATTAAGCAGGGATACAGCAAATGGCAGTTCCTGCACAGGACAATTCACAGCACAGTCTGGTGCTGCACTCTCCCAGCAGTCAAGCACATAAAATCCTTTTTTCTGTATGACCCAAATTACATTTTTGGAAGAATCCTACATGTACAAATAGAAGAAACTCTTGTATAAACTCCTTTGTCCTGAAGATATGGGATAATCTTGTCTTTGTAAGTAATAATGAAGCTTTAGCATATTAACCTTTCATCCTGAGAAATGGTTTGAATTTTCATTGTACTATGAGGTATTTGTTTTACCAGCACTCCATAACTTTGTGAATTTACATTAGTGCAGACCAAAAATATTTGACACAGTGCACCCACTTTTCCATAGCTTCCCACACCCAAAAAGTAATTTATTTATTTTCCAAACCAACCTTTTGGATCGGGATTTGTTTCTTTCTGAAGAACTACTTCCCTAGAAACAAGAAAAAAAAATGTAAAAGTCCATACATTTATATCCAAGGGAACTGTCAAAAAACAGTTTCTTGCATTAACTAGAAACAACTCAGAAATCACCAGTGCCCTTATAAAAAAGAATTTTAAAAAAGCAGCAGGAAAAGCAGTAAGTACAACTGATAATTTCAACAGTCATGCAGTTTAGTTAAACTGAATCCTGGAGTTCCAGGTCAGAAGTCAGCAGCTCACACAGGTCAGGGAGTGCTCTCCTTGCTCCATGAAGGAACCATCCCTTTCTCCAACACCCTTCAGAGGGCTCTGGCACTGAGGAGCAGCAGCAGCCTGCAGCACACACTGCCAGCAGAACAGACTCTGGGTGTGTGGCTCAGGGGCCAGGAAGCACTGGCTGCCTTCACAACAAAACTCATTTCTTCAATGCTTTTTGCACTCAGATCACAACCAGCTCTGGGCAGTTGAAAATACCTGAATTTACAGCAGTGAAGGCAAAGTAAGGCAGGGCACTGGCACTTTGCTTTCTCTACAATGTCAAGATCTAGTTCACCACAATGTTTCCAATAGGAGAAAAGAGAGAACTAAGAAACACCACATGAAAAACTTCTGCTCAGTTTAACATAGATCCAGTAAGTCCATTTTGATTTTTTTTTTAAAGGAAGCATATTTGCCTAAAGAACAACTAAGTACCTACTGCTATCTCAGTAACAGGGTGAAGGGGCATGGCATTAATGATTAATGGCTGCTTCTGACTGTATTATTGAAGTATTTATTGTAAATGCAACAGAGTGAAGTCAGCCACTGTGCACTGGACATGCAACCCAAATTCAAAAGCATTTTTATTCCTACCTCATCTCTGTTGTTCTCCATTGAAGCTGGGCTTCCTTTAGGTTCTCTGCTTTTACCTATGGAGAGAAATAAAGAATCCATTGAAATGCAAGGATCATCAGAAGTTCTTACCACAGCATTGTTTATGTTCCACCAGCCTGGCAGAGAGAACTGCAGCTTCCAGAGACAAACTGCTGACAACTGAAAAGACATTCCACTGTTTGGCATAAATGTTACAGAAATAATTCAGAAATCCCTTGCAGTTCAGCCCCTGGGAGCCTTGCTGTTGGTAAAGAAACACTGCAAGTGCAAATGCATGCAGAAATAATATCACAAGTGTATTTTTAATCTCTAACAATTTACTGTAAGTATTATCTCTCACACATCTTGACATAAGAAACAAAGTATTAAATCGGGGATCATGGAACTACAGACATAAATCCCATTTGATCCAAGTTCTGATGAGAATTCCTATTTCTCAAGCTTGGGAACTGTGGAATATGAAGACCTGCAACTCATTGGCACCTGCTCCAATCCACCAGTCCTGGAGATGGAAGGGAAAGTTTGGAGTTCAGTGAGTGAATGGTTCTTGTATGAAGTTGCTCCAAAAGTTTAGGAACAGCAGGATTTTAACAGATGCTATTGAGTAGGAAGTGTAATTACAGGATACTTATCAGGATTATTTGTGATTTTAACAGAAGACTACTAGGATTGCAACTTCTTTATCCTTAAACTTCAGTTTTGGAAAAACCAAAACAGGTTTTCCAGGTTTGGAAAAGCAAACAATTTACTTCTATACTCTGAAAAAACTGAATCACTTAGAGAATTCAATGCTGGATATTTGACCTCTGCAGAACTGAGTAAATTGCAGGGAAAACCATCCAGCCATTTCCACATCTGAAGGAGGAAATACAAAATGGAAGCAGACAATGGTTTTGGCCTTTTTATATATCTGAGACTTCTTTTTTAGAACATTACAGGAATTCCCTGTAGTCAGGGAGGAACCTGACATGTGGAAGGAGGGTGACATTTCTGCTGGAGCTTGGACACTGCCCACCCTCTCCTCTTGACCAGCTCTGCCCAAGTGATGAAGCCATGGCAAACAGCAGCTTGGGGAGCCTGGCAGAGCCTCCCAGCTCTGGCAGCCCCAGTGTGAGCAGGCTGTGCACTCCCACTGGCAGCCATGAGCTGTTCCAAAGCAGCTGATGCTGCAGTGCCAGTTTCTCTCTGTGCCCACCCAAGGGTGCTGCACCACCGCCTCCCAGCTCAGAGCTGCTCCTGCCCAGCCACTCCAGGGCTATCAGGGAGCAGAGCTTCCCCTGGGACTGCTGCTCCACTCCTGGAACAAGAGCAGCTCTCCTGCTGGCAGCCATGCAGTGCAAAACCAGGGAGACATCCAGTACCAGTGCAGAGAGGATAAAGAACATTACTAAGGCTATAAAGCAAGAATTGCTTCTGTTTTAACTGAACTCTGTGTGTGGCAGGGACAAAAGTTTAGGGTATGAAGTAACATCAGCTATACCCAACTGATTTCTGACATCCAGCCTTCCTGGGCCACACTTAACCACTTCATCTCCCTCCTCACAACTCTACCCAACAGTTCACATATCCTTCAAATTCTGGAACAAAACAAGATTCATTACTAAATAAATCTGATTTGGCTCCAGTCACATCCATAACTTCTGCTTCTAATGAGCACCCTCTCGTTAAAAAAAAAGCAAGCACAGTTGCTGAAGACATTTTCATTATGAACAGAACACTGGGAAGGGAAGAAAATTTGCACAGTAAATTCTGGCATTTCCTAATATTTAAGTGTTTAATCCTGACTCTTCAACTTTAATATGTTCTTTTAGATCTCAAAACCAACACTAAAATATGTCTGCCATGAATTTGCAAGTGTATCCATTTCAAAGACAATCTGTGTTTTAGGGCAAGGAACCAAATGCTAATTTTTAACTACAGAGGATAAAGGGAGAAGATTTTTTTCCCAGTGTGCTCCTCAGCAAAACTTCACTTTGAGATGCATCTACATCCCAGTTTATTTTGACTTTCAGCTGAAGCACCACACGAGTAGTTTCTTTTTTCCTGAGCTAACAGTTCAGTTTGATGCTGACAGAGGTGAGTGACACATGCTGCAGACTCTCTCTCTAGACAAAACATTCAAAGATGAAAACTACACACCAGAAAACACATGGAAGAGATCAATTAAGTCAGGAGTTTGAAAAGAAACTCTGTACTACAGCCAGCACACTCCTCTCCTGCACTCCACCACATCAACACAACTTTTAGCTCATTAAGCAGTAGGGACTGAAAGGCTTTGCACCTGTAGCCAAGGTAAACTAAGAAACAAATTTAACCAGTTAAATTTGGAAATAGATTTTATTCAGTACTGACATGAAATAATTTCACTTTTAATCACTGTCATCAAAGTGTTTAAACTTTGTTGCCTATTTCTAACTTAGAAGTAAAAATTTCCAATATCAATTCTGACCTAGTGTAGGTCTCGAGTTTTTTTTAGAGAATTCTTTTCTTTTCAAGTGTTTCCAGATTATATGTAGAAATCTTTTTCAAGATATGAAAGCATAATCTCAGAACGTCTTCCACACCTACAAGGACTGCAAAAGCATGACTAGAGCAGAAAAACCAAGACACTGCATTTATAAATTCAGGAACACTGAACAAGGAACTCCTAGCACAGCAAGTACCTGTGTGTTTGATATCTCATGTTTCAGAGAAGGGAAATTACCAGAAGATTAAATTCTTTCACCTTCAGAAAGATTCAAAACTGAAATAAATATTGGATCAAAGGCCTATTGTGTATTTATCAAGCTATCACCACTTAAATCACATTAAGACTTGTATAATTACCCCAGTGAAGTGTGATATAATGAAATAACATCAAGTTATTTGACTTTAGACTCACACACACATTGAAAATGAACATAAAAATGTCTTTTTACCTATACTTTTGTTTTTAGATAATGCTGGAGGAGAATTTGCGTCCTCAGATTCTTCTGATGAGTGAGCCAAGAAGTCATGGAGTTTCTGTACCAATGTATTCAACTTGCTTTCACTGGTAAAATACAAGTAATACTCACAGTTACTTACACATCTCACTCCAATTTATGTTTAATCTCAATTACTACATATCCACAAGAGATTTAAACATTTGTTTCTGCATGAGTAGATCAGAGCAAATAAAAAACAAGTAATTTTTTAAATACTGACTGAAATAGGAGGTGCAGCCTTATTGACAAAACCATAAAAAGTCTATTTTAAGTCATTTTCACTGTTTACACAATTATTGACAACATTCAAGAAAGTCTGAGTGGTAATGCTGCTATGACATGAAGACAGCAAAAAATCAATATTCTACTTGTCAGAAGCCAGATAGGCAAGAATAATAAAATCTTTATTACCAAAAATGTCACCTCTGGGATATAAACCACTAGAACAGAAGAGTTTCACCTGCCACCTTACAAACAAACAGGTCCACTGAGAGTGACAGTGACAGATCCACTGAATATGGAAGTTTGCTGATGCAAAACTTTTATTAATCTACCATGTACATACATGTTGTGTGGTGGTAATTTTGTCAACAACCATGCAGGACCAGATCATTCCTTGATCTGTTTGTGTCCTGGTGATTAATTAACAAAAAAGAATCTCCTGGCATTTTCAGTGGACACTTTTACACCCCAGGAACAGTCCTGAGTACATTTTCTGACTGCAGTGAAAGCAACACCTCGATGCCAGGCTTGCCTTAACAAGCTGTTCCATTTCAGAACCTCCACATTTTTACAGGGTTTATTTCTCCCAAAACTCCTGCCATTTCCCAGGACAAAGCTTTCCCAGCTGCCCTGGGAGGCCAAGAGTGCTCAGCCCCTGTTCAGAAGGTGCCACTGAGCTGTTTGCTCCCTTATCAGCCCTCTGGAATCTGCAGCTCATCTGTCCTGACTCACCAGCCCTTATCTGCTGCTCCAGACCTTTCCCCACTCCTGCCCTACCCTATCCCCAGCAGAAGTGAGCCCAGATGAAGGATAAAGGCTTTCCACCCTTCCCACTGGTTGTTTCCCCATTAATTTCAAAATAGTCTTCTCACAGCAAGAAGAAATTACATTTTCTGTGCCTGTTTTATTGGTCATAAGAGCTACTGAATATTCAACCTGAGCAGTCACCTTTGCCATCACTACTATTCCTCTGAACACATCAATTTATTAACTGACTTTCAATTTGTTACAGCTAAAAAAATCTCATTTTATCAGGATGTGCAGGTGAGTGCTCTCTTGAGCCCTGAGTGAATATCCTCACACCAATGCCAGTGAAAATAACCACATATCCCATGCATTTTAAAAAAATCATCTGCAATTTCTTTCAATCTCCTGAGGTACTCAAAATAAAACAAAATAGCACTTTGCAATGAAAAGATTTTCTGCATGAGTGAAGGGCACTTTTCTTTTGACACTACATATGTACCATCAATCACTGGAGCAAGTCTGAAAGAGCAGAACAAAGCTCTTTAACTCTCAAGAGTACCTTAAAATTTTTCTCTCAATCTGTCCAAAAGTCTTTCCCTCTAATTACTGGACTCATGCTGCTGCACAACTGCCAGTTCCCTAATCTTGGGCTTCCCTTTTCCTCATGGATGGAAGGCAGACTTGGAAAACATTACAGAAGATGATAATGGCACACTGCAGCCTTAACAGCTTGCATGCTCTCCTTTAGAAAGGAGATTTAATGACAATTTGCTCGCATTAAGGGGAAAAAAATTAGAGTTGTTCAGAATTATTTGATAGTAAAAGCATATAAAGAGATTTTATATCCATTCCAGATGGTCTGAAGAAATAAAGCACATTTAGAAAGGCCACAAGAAAATACATTTTTGGTAGCAAAAACAACAACTAAAAAGCCACACATGTGGAATTCTGCTCATTTGGTTTATAAATAACTTGTTTTGGTAACAGCATTTTAGAAAGAAAATGGGAGCTATAGATGAGTTTAGTATTCCTGTTGTCAATACAGAATGAATTCAGAATAGTGTGTATGTGTCTTTGTGACTAATACTTGGAATATTATCTACTTCCATTCATTAGCTCTTATCCTAACACAAAATTATCATTTTCAGAGCAAAATGTTCTTGCTGACAACCAATCAAAAAAGATGATAAACAAACTAATACTAAACAGTCTTCTCAACTTGCTTTTTCTCTTGATTATTCACAATTTTGTACCATAAGCCTTCGTTAAGGAATACCAGGTCAAACCTGAGTACAGGTGTTACATTTACTGTACTTCATTAGAGAGAAATGTTAATTTAGGGCAGTGCTTTATCTGGTTTTGTACAAAAGTGATTTTATGTCGTTCAGTTGTACTTGAGAATAATAACCTGTTATTTTTGTTTAAAGCTTCTACTGCAAAACAGAAAATGCTTATTTTTTGCAGTACAGACCCAATCACTATTAAATTGATCCCAACCTGCAAACATGTGGTTTTTAACAAGCATAGGAGCCTAAAAATGTGGAACCATCTCTGAAGCTCTACTGAGGCAAACAGGCTGCTCTGCACTGACAGTCCCCATGCTATTTATTAGTGTTTTCACACTTGAGTTTTCCAAGCAAATGGCTTCCCCACCACTGCAGAGCTATTTCAACCCTGTTCAGCCTAATTAAAACAGGCCTGAAAGGGAAGGTGCCCTGCTATTATTGGTTTGGCCATGAACCTGATTTGTGACCTTGGCAGCTACCTTGGAACACTCCATTCCTTACCTACATTCCCAGCAAGTGCTGTTAAAGCAATAAAACAATAAATGCCTGGTCCTTACAGGATAACAAACCATCCAGAGTAGGCAAATTACCTATAAATGAGTCCACAAATAATTAGAATAAATAAAGAGCCAGACAGGTTGTGTCCTAATCTAGACATAACACACTCCATTCCAAGGGGCTGTTGAGAGCTGTTCTTACCTGTGCCAGGTTTGTGTGGCCAGATTTTGGTAGTGGGGGGCTGGAGGGACAACAAACTTGTGTGCAGAGATGCCAAAAGCTTCCAGCTGAGCCAACACCAGCCTGCTCCAAGAGGGACATGCTGCTGGCCAAGGCTGAGCCCATCAGCAGTGCCCATAGTGCTCTGGGACTATGAATTTGGGAAGGGAAAAAACCTGCTGCAAAACAGCAGCTCAGAGAGAGGAGCAAGGACGTGACAGCAAGAACCCTGCAGACACTGAGGCCTGGGGAGAGGAATGGGAGGGGGCACATCAGGGTCAGAGGAGAGATCCATCTGCAGCCCATGGAGTGATGCCTTCAGTTTTACCTTTGGTATTTTGCACATTCTGCACTGCATTGGTACAGAACTCTGAACTTTACACAAAGTGTGAGCAAGTTCTCCTCAGCTGTCAGACAAAACAATCCTTGTCCAGCCCCAGAACCAAGGACACCATTGCAGCTTCAGGCCCAAAAAGTATAAACAGCAGTGAACTGAGGAGAGCAATCTGGGAAGATGGGACTTAATGACCCAGAGCTGTAATTGGACAATTAACCCCAATATGGAAATGGTCCAAAACTTATAAAACTCATGATCCATCGTCCATCTTGGGTGTAGCCCTGGCCAGGCTCTTGTACTGCCCAAGGTGCATCCTTTGAAATCCTCTTAATAAATCTTTCCTTTATTGCTTTAACACTGTCCAGCCTGTTCCAGACAGCCTCTCAAGGCATCAGGAGGATCCACAGCTGCTCAGGGGGATGCCCAGAGGAGGCTGTGAGCCCACGGGAACCCTCTACTGGAGCAGTCCCTTCCTGAACCCCTGGGATGGGAAAGGACCATGCTGGGGCAGTCTGGGAAGAGCTGCAGCCCATGGGAAGGAGCCACAAGGGAGAAATCCATGGAGAAGCACCTCCCATGGGAGGGACCCCACACTGGAGCAGGGGAGGAGGGTGATGAGCTGAACCACAGCCCGCATTCCCATCCCCCTGCACTGCTCACCAGGAGGAGGCAGAAAATGAAGTAAAGTTGAACCTGGGAGAAAGGAAGGGTTGGGGAGAAGGTATTTTAACACTGGGGATTTATTTCTCATTACCCTACTCAGATTGGATTGGCAATAAATTAAGCTGATTTCCCCAGGCAGAGTCTGTTTTGCCCAGGTGATGTCCCTGAACTTTTCCTTGTCCTGTCCCTCCCTGCCCAGCTGAGGAGGGGCAGTGACACAGTGGTGTCCACCTCAGGCTCAGCCCCTGTGCCAGCTGCTGCCTGTGCTTCCCCAAAGCAAACCTCACCCAAACCACATCACCCTGGCCAAACACAAGTGTAATGAACAGTTTTCATGTGGATCCCACTTGCCACACATTCACATAATCGTATTTCTTCTGAAGGGGGGTGAGGTGGTGAAAATTCATACCCAGGGCAGTGGAAGGAGCAGCACTGAGCACTTCAGCAGCAAACACTGGACTATCCCCTGGAACTGCACTGAAAACCTTGTTATTGCACTCAGTTTGTATTTGCTTTCTTCAGACACTTTAGAAGTGGAAGTGGGGAATGTCTCAGTTATTGTCAACATCTGGAAATTTGAAAGCTGCATTTTCTTTAAACAAACACCTACCAACCATCTCTCTAAACAAATGTCTCTCATCTGCATTTCAAGTGGCTCCTGGAAGTGGCACAGGAGTCCTTTCCAGCTTTTATCTATCCCAATGGTGACAAATATGCTTGTTTTAACCATATGCCTTCCTTAAGTTCAACACTTGCCTAAGATTTTTCTATGTTCAAACTTTCAAAACAATTCAAGGCACAAGTTTTTAAAATCCATGTTTACAGTTGCTTCAAATGAAGTCTCAGTCATTTTTCACTTTTGAAACTGAAACACTGCAGAACAAATATTAGGCAGACAAAATTAAACAATCCCTAGGAAAAATAATTAAAGGAAAATAAAACCAGATGTACTTTTAAACTGCTGGTCTGTAGACAGCTGTCCTCTGCTTCAGATTGTATCCCTCTGTTAACAGCAGAAATCCAACAGCAAAACCCTCAGTATTTTATTTAGGATGGTGGGAAGCCTTGATCTAATCAGGCCAGTATTCTGTCACCTGCAAACCTCCATGAAAGTTTTTTGCTGATGAGGAGGAAAAGGGTTAGAATTAGCCCAGTTCAAAGATTTCAGTTACAAGGGTAGAGCCTTACATTGTTGTTTCACATAAAATATGTCAATGTTGTGGCTGAACACACATGAATGAAAGAGCTTAAAGCTGTGGTAGAGTGAAAGAGGATAAAAGCTCCAGTAGGAGTTGTTTTATTTTCTTATCCCAATTTAAAAAATGAACACACCACACCTGCCATGTCCCAAGAAACCTACTTCTGTCAGAAAAAATACAAAACTAGAATATCAAATCAGCCTACCATTATATTATTTGAAAAAGTAAAGTATGGTTTTATAATGGTGGGGACACAGCACTTCATCCCAGTGTTTATTTTTTAACTCAGCAATGGTTTTGTGCAGGCAAAAGCAACATGACACTTTAAGTCCTAGATCAGATTCATAATTTGGACCTTCCTTGTACTGAACACCAATTCTGCCAAAGCAAGTGAGGTTTCACACTCAGGATTCACACTCAGGTTTGTGTTGGCATGAAGCAGCTCCACTGCCCAAGGACACCAACCCTCACACCCTGCACACACCTGATGCCACCCACACTCAGTCCTTCCTCCTGCACTCCTCACCAGGGATTTCTGACCTCAGTGCAGCCCCAGCACAGGCACAGACAGGCACAGGACACTCAGTGTCCAGCCAGGTTCCAAGGGACCCCACAGATGGAGGCCCCACAATGTTTCTGGGTGAGCTGCTCATGTTCATTATCACAGCAAAGCATTTCTCTGGTGTTCAGAGGAACTGGACCACACTGAGCTGACTGGATCAGACACATCAGGAAACACCTGAACACCAAAGCTCTGACTGAAAGAGATGGAGGCATCCAACACTTCAGCAGAGATTCTGTACCTAACACTCTGTTAACACACACACACTTTTTTACTTTGTTTAGAACTGACTTTTAATCCACAGGGGCTTAATCAAGTGATACCTGGTGCAGCTGAAGGCACTCAGTGATGTGGGTGAAGTGATTTTGGAGCTTAAATACAACATAACAGGTTCAGACAAGTAAACAGAATTATCTTCCTCCAGACACACAAGGGAAATGAGAAAGCAACAGTTCAAAGTCACTAAGAGACCCTTTATTCTGTTCAAGGAAGATGACACAATTTCTGTCTGTTGACATGGTGTGAGTTATCAAACTTCATTCACTAAAAAGTGAAAAAAACAACTTTGTTTTTAACCTGTTTCATTAATGGGATCTTAAAAAATCCAAACAAGCAACATCATCACAAACCCACAAGGCAAAAGTAAGACAAACAATCTCATTGTTAGGTTGGTTTCAATGCCATACTCAAGTGTAACTTCAATGCTGAAATACCCTGCAAGCTGGAAAAGACTGAACTTGAAAATTCAAACACAACATTTTCACCTTTATGAGACAAAAATCATGTTTGCATCATGACAGACTCTGTTGATTCAGGAAAGGAAGCTCAGTGTAGCACACATAACACACAAACCAAGCTGTATTTCAAATGTTTAAACACACCCTGTGAGAAGGGAAGGAAGGGCCCCACAATCAAGGGGATCAGGAACCTCTAACTCTAAAAATGCCTTTTGCTTCATTTGCCTTCTGCTCCCTGGAGCTGATCACAGGTTCTCAACAAAACCAACAAAACTCTGCTGAGAATCCAAGCCTGGCCCTTCAACTCTGCCCCATATTCCCAACCACAGCTGCCACAGCTTGGAAGGTTGCAGCTCATCCAAAGCACAGGTTTTCATGTTGTAAGATAAAAAGCCATCTCAGTCTCAAATTTACTGCCTGTTTTTTAGTTTTTTGCATCATGACAGATGCATTTGCCCAACAAAGCTTCCAGGCTGAACCTATTAAAACCTACAGTTGGACTCACTCAGACAGAAATTTCTACAACTATGCAGCTTTTGGACTTGCAAATAAACAGCTTCAATGGCACTACAAATAAACTGCTTCAATGGCTGACATTGGTCAGCAACCTGTGTCATCAATTCTTCATTTTTTTCAAGGTTTCACTCCTTTTCTAACAAGAAAAAAAAAAACAAACAAAAACAAAAAACAAACAAAAAAAAAGCCCCAACATAAATCAATCCATCACCCACCCTAAGTGACAACTACATTTCAGCACAGACTATGAAAGCTTTATGCTCATCTTTTAGTCAATAAATCAGAACACTTCACCTCCTTTAAAATCAACATTAAAACCTTACATTATATTTGCCGCTGAATTCCTGTAATTTCTTCTTTCTCCTGCTGCCACACCAAGGGAACAACCTGCCACTGACCCATCCATGAACTCATTCATGTTTCCAAATCACCTGCAGGCACCAGCTCAGCTCCAGCCATACAAAATGTGATTTCATGAGGTTCAGCACTATCCTTAGGCCTTCCCTTTCTAAAAGACACTTCTGGTAATCCAGTTTAAAATGTACTCAGTCACAGGCTGCAGACATTTGTTTTTGTGGTGAACACAGCACGTTTTAGCATTATTTTGATATTGTCTTTTGGTGAGGTAGAGGCACATAAAAAGCACTCTCTTTTCCACCCTGCAAGCAGAGGGTACAAGGAGCTGGCCTGTAACAGAGCTGAGAATTTCCAATTCCCACAATGTTAAGGTCACTCTGTTGAAGAATTTGTATTAAACACCCCTCTGACAAACCAAATTGTTTCCTAGAAAATGAGAGACCTTCAGTTAAGACCCTGACACAAAGTTTGCAAAGCTCTAACAGAAAGCATTGTACAAAACCAGGAACAAAACCGTCTCTGCAGCAAGTTCCTCTCCCAGAGAATTTCATTTAAGCGCTGCAGATTCTGCTTCTGGGGCACACCTGGCACTGAAGATGACACAGTTTTGCTCTTCTTCAGGAGGAACTGAAGAATCTGCCTCTGCCCATTCCAGAACAGCGTGGAAGGCAGAGAACTCTCCCTGTCCCTTTAGGGAATACAGAAGATTGGTGTTGACTTACTTCCAATTATATCATTGTGGCATCAAGTAACACAGCTCAAACAACCCTGCAATATCACTCAGAACAAAGACATTCGACTGACTCAAACATGCAGACAATTTAATAAAAGCTTTAAAACCAAATGACCAATAACACAATGTGAGGTGAAAAGTCTGAATTAAAAAAACCCTAAGAACAAAGCTTATTTTGCCAACATTACAAAAACCCCAAAAAACCTACATTCATTGACCAGCATACAGTTCAAGTGAGGAAGATTCAAAACTTGTTTTCTTTTCTTATTGCTGCACTTATTTTGTACAATATAACAACCAGTAGGAACAGGTTAGGTCACTATGACAAAGATTCCTCCCCTTAAAAAGGAAAAGAAAAAAAAAAAGTTGTTGTTTTTGGGGCACAAGTCACTGAGGCATTTTTGTAAATATTTACAGAGGCAGCACTTCTTCAAAGTTTCTCAGGAGGTTACTCCAGTTTTCATTACTCTAAATTTCTCATTTAGGACACGGGAGGCTCCTAAGATCCTAATATTAAATAAAAGTATAATTGTAACAAAAGTTACAAAACTTCTCTGGGAGCTCATTAGTACTGATTGACTTACAGTGTTTCAGGGGAAAATCATCAATCTTCCAGAAGTGCTGGGAAAAGGTTTTCCATCCAAATTCAGGTTTTTACACATCTTCCCAAGAATTCTAACAGCAATCCCCCTTTATATGCAGATCTATATATATAGATATATATATGTTCTTTATTTGTGCACATCTCTGACATGGACACAACTACAGAGAGCAGAGCATGAAGTGACAGAAACACAGGCAGCTGACAGCAACAGCACTTGTGGGAAATGTGAGCAAGAGGAAGACAGGATGTGTTTTTCTTTTTCATTTCCTTCTCTCCAGCCCCAGTTTTAAGAACTGGACTGGACAGAAATAAGGCAAAGCCCAGGCAATGTCCAGTGCCTTGTGTGACACTGCAGTGCCATGCCCAGCTCCTGGCACTGATCTAGTGAAGTACAAATTGCTCAAGATGAGCTCCACACAGAATGGGAATTGTAACAAACATTTAAACTGAATGAGAACTGAGCTCATGAACAGAATGAAAGTTTGAAGCATCAAAAAATTGTTAGTCCATCTACTTAAAAGCAGTTTGTCACAGATCCCACCCAAAGACTGCACATGGTCTCAGATCTCTTCTGTCCATGCTTTTTGATCTTTGAGATCACAAATAATCTGAAATAATCCCATCTTCTCTGCAGGTAATCTAAGAATTGCATGGAAAATGTATGAGCTTCTGTATACTCTTCCTCCAAAGCTGCCCCTTGCTAGTAACACTAATTGTGGCACTAATGACAACATAAGAATATGGAAAGGGTTAAGTACAAACCCTGCATACTATAGACCAGGAACAAGTGGCTCAAAAAAAGACAAACAAGATTATGGATAACAGGGAAAAAAATATGACAATCACAATAAAACAAAAAGGCACGTGGTCCAAATGGAAGAGTGATTTTCAGAGTATAAAATACTAATGGCAACTGCAAACCAGACCATAAATATTAGTAACTCATACCTTTTATTCTACAAAAATCAAACTCTACAAGTGATTTTCAAGGGCTTTAATTAGCACTTCAGCCTACACAACAAAATAGTCACTCCAACAAAGGAAGTTGTTTAAACTGTCAAAGTACTTTAACAACACAGAGGAGATAAACTGGGAGTGAGAAGGAGAAAGGGTGAGGGATGGACAATCCCTGTCTTGCAAAATAAGGACGAAAATACACGCAGAAGAAACTGCTAACTGCTGGGAAGTCATGCACCAAATAATGTGTATTTGCAAAGCTCATGACCTACATCAGCATGTGATCAACGTCAACAATAGTGATAATCATCAAAAACCTCCTTTTTCGAGATTCCTAACTGGAAATGTTTAGACTTCAAAAGCAATATAAAAGAGGACAAAAAACCACTGTCCCTTTGACACTTGTCTAAAATGACACAGTAGTTATGAACTCCTCAACATAAGGCAGGAGGTGAAGATACACAAATATGACCGCAGAAAAAACTTTACCCAAGGCTCAGCACTAAAGCCAGAGTGATGAGTACTAAAGACACAGTGATGCCTGTCTGGCACGGCTGAAGATCCGTGCAGCGCTCGTGAGGGTCAGGCACCAACACCTCACGGCTGCTGTAGCGTGTCCGATGGACTGCGGGGCTCGGAGCCCCGGGGGCTCGCACCAAACCGAAAGCGCACAAAGACAACTATTTATTAACAGTTTAACATGGCGCCTCTCTCAGCCCGACTTTGCGGGCGTTTGTCGGTTGCCGCCGTTCTGTCCGGGGCCGGCCGGAGCTGCCCGCCGCCGGCTGCCCGTGAGGGGGGCGGGCTGGGCGCCGCTTCCCCGCCGCGCTCGCACGTGGGGCGGGGGCCGCCCCC
>VWYE01000983.1:175441-190096 GCA_013398995.1 Alaudala cheleensis
GGGACAGGAGCCCGTGTCTCACTGGGGACAAGCCCGTGTCACAGCGGGGACAGGAGCCCGTGTCACTCCGGAGAGCAGAGAGCAACTCTGCAACCCCGACTCAACCGCGGCAGGTTCATCACAGCGTTCAGACACACCACCCTGGCAAAGAGTGACACAGAGAGGGTGCCCAAACTCACAGTAACAGCACCAAAATAACCCTCCTACTCCATGAGGAGCCCCCAAACAACTGTGCTCCTCTGCAGGGATCCCCAGAACAACTCTCTCTCTCCATGGAGATCAGCGGAACAACCCTCCTCTCCTCTGCAACCACAACCACCCTCCTCCTTCAACAGGATGGCCAGAGTGATCCTCCTGTTTCGTGGGCATCACCAGGATGACCCTCAGCCTCTCCAGGGATCACCATCCTGACCCTCCTCCTCCATGGGGAGCACCAGCAGGATCTTCATCCTCTGCAGGAACCAGTCCTGGAACTCCAAGCCCACGAGCCAGCTTGGGAGCAGAGTTTCCCAAGCACAAAGACAGCAAGAGAGGGATAACCTAAACCACCCACAGGCTGAACGTGAGCAGCCCCAAGTAACCCTGCCCCGGGCAGCTTCAGCCCAGCTTGGCTACAACTTTTCCTTTTTAATTAGAAAATTCTCTAGGTGAGGAAACGTATCATTGGCAGCTACACATAAGGATGCCAAGACAATTTTCCCTGCTGGTACTAGCAGCTTCTCCACTCCTGTCAGATGTTAGAATTGTGAAAGGAGGAGGATTGGAAGGCAGCCCTCTCTTCTAGGGAAAGTTGTTGCGGGTTTTTGTGAGAAGATGACTGAACTTGGCAGGCTGGGACTGTGCTGGGGTCCTCCATCACCACACAGGACCAAAACAGAAGAGCAAAGCCAAGCCCAGGACCACACAAAATCTGAAACAGGTGACAGGTATTATCCACTTACTGTAAAGAAATCCAGTTTTGAAAATTAACACCTTTTTCTGCAGAAACTAAAGATAAAATGTACCTACTCACCTGGTTTCATAAAGCAACATATGAAACATGAGAAAATGCTCAAGCAAAGCCCCCCTAACACCCATTTCATTCTGTGATAACAGAATCAACAGCACTTCACACTTCAGCACGTCCAAGCTTACACATCTCCCAGGGAAATTCTCCAAACAGGTCTAAACACAATTTGCTTAGAATGTAACCAATTTTAACCAAGAGCTGTGCCCTGTATCTGCTGAATTCAGTAATTTACAAAAGCAGAGAGCAGATTTAGCAGCAGCTTTGTTACCAAACTCTGCCTCACCTTCCAGACACCTGCCTTCTCACTCGATTTTAGGAGAAAAGAAATCCATATTAACTGAGTGTGACAGATTCCATTGAAAGTTGCAACAAGCCATTCTAGGTGTCCTCCCACCAGTGAGGTGAAGGAAACAGGAAGCATGACCCAGTCTTAGCTCTGCATTGGGATCCTAACTGTGTAATTAAAATAAGAACACAAAACATTCTTTTTCCTCCTCAAGGGATTTAGTCAGCATTACAGACTAATATCCCAGATTCAGAAGAACATAGATTTATTACTATTGCTCTGTAATATTTTATTCTTTCACTGTTTCCTTGGGGAAGGTATTTGAAAGCAGTTTAAAAACCTAAATTTAATTGCCTCCAGTTCACAACTTCTATCTGAAGTCACACATGAAAAAGGAAACCCGATGTGAGAAAAGGTCGAGATAAAGTAAAAAGGGAAATGCTTCCATCTCCCAGCAATTACTCCAGAAGACAAAACCTGATATTATCATGAGGCTGTCAAAAAAACAGATAGGAGAAGCACAGAACCATTTTGTACACTGAAATCTGTGTACAGGCAGATACTGAGTGCATCTGCAGGTACACACACTGCACACCCCAGACCTGCAGCCAGGCAATTCCCCCCTTCCCCTGCTCCTCCAGGCTTGGTTCAGAGCTCAGCCTGCAGGACAAACCACTGCACAGTCCCATCACACCCTTTGTTTCTCTCCATAATGATAGCAATTAGTGTTCTTGAGTACATATTACCCTACTTTTAAGGAACATGGCTGAAAGACATGTACAGCTATCAATTGACAAGAGGCTATTTTAATATCTTGATGTCCTGACCTAGAAATACAAGCTACATATACATCTCTTCCATTTTATTATCTGTGATAAAAGTAGCACAATTAATCCAGACCAACAAAAGGCTATGCTTAAATTAATTTTGTAGGAATGATCAAGATCTGAGCTGTTAATTGGAACAGGTTATGTACAATGAAACTCTCTATTCCTCAGACAAAAAACATGATAAAACTGAAAACAGATGATGCTCACTCAAGGGTCTGGGTTTGTTCTTTATGTTGGTCTTGCTCTACTCCCCTTAGGAAAGTCCAAAGGAATGGTGTGGAGTCACTTAAGCAGTGGTTTGTAGTTGAGAATTAAACATTTCCAGCATGAGAAAACAGCAAACACTAAGGTGCAACACAGAAACCAAGTGCCAGTACTTGCTCAAATCCTTTGTGAGAATTGTTTCTCACAGCAGATGAAAGCACTTGGAAATTTTAACTTCCTAAATAATCAGATTTCAGTTTTTTTCTATTTTAGAATGGGTATTTTTTAAAGCAAACTACCACAAACCACAGCCAACAGCCCCTGGAAGAACACTACAGACTGTGCTTCTCTCCCAACCAAGTTTGGCTACAAGATGCCACAATTTGGCACCATCTGATGTCATGGGCAGCATAATCAAACAAGCAGAAGCCATGCACACATCTGATTTTCTTTGGATGTTTTGAAGGTTAAGCTGACTTTCTTCAGTACTTCTAAAACTCCAACTTTGATTTGCTGAGAATCAAAAAATCCCTGCTATGCTTTCACATATTTTGGGCTCAGAACAAACCTTGCTGTACATTTGCTTACACTGCCAATGGTTGTGACCATAAAAACATCTCCTCATTTTGCTCAGGAAGTCCCCAGCCAGCCATCATCCCATCAGATTCCCCAAACATGCATGGCCTCCCCCCTGCCTGCCAAGAGGCTGAATTTGTTCTTACCCTCCTGGCTGAAGCTAAACCTCCTGGCCATCAGCAGCAGGGGATTAATGAAGGTTATTTGCATGAGCACCAAGAACACAGCAGATGCAGAGCTGAGCACATTTTCCTGGGCAGTTGTGGCCCTGAAGGTGCTCATGGAGCAGCTGTAAAAGACTCAGCTGCAGCAGTGACCACTGGGCACCACTGTCTCAGAATTCCAGAATGGTTTGTGCTGGAAGGGACATGAAAGCTCATCCCTGCCAAGGCAAGGACACCTTCCACTGTCCCAGGCTGCTCCAAGCCCTGTCCTTGGACACTTCCAGGGATCCAGGGGCAGTCACAGCTTCTCTGGGCACCCTGTGCCAGGGCCACATAAAAATCACGTTCTGTGCTGAACACCAGCATGGTTTGAAGGCAGGAGCATCCAGGAAATTGTACATAATGCAAACCATTACATAGATTAATCCATTTAAATTTACTATCTTGCCTTGTGCTGGGTGCAGAAAGCTCCCTAAATTATTTCTAGCTATTATTCCAAAATATCTCCTAAATACACCACAGCTCCTTCTCAAAAGCAGAAAAAAGCAGCATTCACTGAGGCCAGCCACATTAACAAAACCACCCAGTCCATTTTCAGCTGCAGAATCCACCATTTCCTCCCTTTATTGCAAGTGTTCTGTCAAGGTGAGCTTTCAGGGCACTCCTGAGCTATTTAATGACTCACTGTCTAAAGGAGATGTCTGCAGCAATTCCCAGTTTCCCCACAGCAGCTCTCCAATGCATTTCCTTGCCCACCTCTGTTCTTTGTGCCCAGCTGTGACATTAACCAGTCACTGAGCTGCCCCTGGCCCACTGAATCACCCTGGGTTAGAGGGTACAACTGGAGCCAGCCATTACCTCTCAACTGCTGCACAAGACAAACCTTGCCAGAATTCATCCTCTCTAAACCTGCCACTGGTCCTTGCAAGCTCTCCCTCTTCTGCTCCACCACCACATCTGTTCCCTCCTCCATGCACTGCAGTTCCAGCCTGGAGAGCAGAAAAACTGTTGGGAAAAAGCAGCACTGTTCTCATCCCAGCATGGAAAAAGGAGGAAAATCCCAAACTCTCCCCATCATGGCCACCTCAAACATGACTCCAGCATCCACCTGCATGAGGTGCCACTGTTTAAACTCAGTCAATATGGAACTGGATGGTTTTAGAAGGACAGAACAAATTATAACTGAAAAAGTTTATGGGGAAGCATTTTACCAGCTGGGCAGGAAAACAAGGCACAAGTACAGCAGTGCTGAGTTGTTCCAGGCAAATCTACAGTGATAACAAGATTCCACCTCCAGAAACACTAGGAACTGATCTGTCTAGAACTCCAGGAATCCAAGATTTTCACTGCATGACAGCTGTCAAAGACAAGCCAAAATCATGTAATCTTTGTGCTACCAGTTGGCTCCATGAGCAGCTCTCTACTGCTGGCATTCTGGGCTGTAATTCTCCACATAAACACATACAGGTTACTAATCCAGTTTACCCACCCAAACTCAGGTTACTTACTCTGTACAGACAGGCTATGATTAATATGTTGAAACAATAGTGGAAGAAAAGAGGTTGGCTTGTTTTATGTCCAAGTTCAAAAGACACAGGAGCGTGGATTAGACTAAAAAGTTTTATTGAAACTTGTCCAAAATCCAGTCAGGCACACAATTTCTCTGTTCCACTAAGGCTTCTCCTTCTATATGGCATAGAAAAATGCATCTCAACGAGTTGAAACATCAAACAACAAAATTAGTGAAGTTAAGGCACTTGAGATGTGTATTAATTTAGCAAAACTGCTTAAGAATAACATTCTACTTCAAGTGATACAATCCTTTCTGAGATTCAATTTCAAACATCCACATTGTGTAACCCTTGAGAGAGGGGAGAGGCAGAAGCAGGAGACAAAAGTCTCTCTGACCAGGAACCTCTGAGGCCACCAGAGCCCACGGAAGGAAGTGTCACTGAATCAGGCTGCAAAGATTTCCTGTAGTACAACTGCTGAGCTGCACAGCAGTTTTTGCTGAGGCACAATGTCTTCCACTCACAAATCTTTAAGGCAAAAGTATCTTTGTGAGGTGAGAGAACAAAAGGAGAGAGAGCAAGCAGCACATGCATTCAATTGTAAGGCTATCAAATGTGTCCTGGGGTAACAACATTTATCCTGGGAACAGACATCTCTGCCCAAGGGAGAAAAACGTGGAGAAAACAAGTGAAGAATGCAAGAACTTACACAGTGAGCACAAATCTGCTATCTGTTGGTTTGCCAAGGCTCTAGTTTCAAGTAACTTGAAAGCCAATGAGCAACCTTGAATTCATGCAACACAGATAGTTACCTTTGTAAGTTTGGTTCATATTTTTGAGAGTGTGAGTGTTGGACAGTCTAAGAATTTTTTTCCCAGCTCTGAGTCAAAGTTTACAACTTAAACATTGCAGTTGCAGCATTTGGCAAAGAAAGATTTAATTAATTAATAACCCCATCCTACATGTTGAAAACTCCCCCTTCATCTGTGAAACAACCTCTTGCATCATACAGCAGTTAAGAACTCTTCTCAAAAATGAGACACAGCTCTGGGATAGGCACATTCCACACTGAACCTGGAGCATGCTCCAAGGGTTGCACACAGGCTGAAAGAAAAGACTTCCAGGTACATGGAGCTCTTTCCTCAACCATGAAAAGGCACAACAGAGAAGCTGCTGTCACCTGCTATGCACAAACAAGATATAAGGTGATCATTCAAGGGAAAAGGAAACATGGTAAACAGATTAAACAAGTGAATTGAAAGTACCATTTCTAGTTAGTCCATGGAAATGTAGTTTTAAGCATTACATTCTGAATTTTGCTAGCAGTAGAGTTGCTTAAGAAGATGTAAAGCTTATGAAAGAGAGATTGCATCTTAACACTCTGTGTCCTCCAGAGCAAACTGCTGGCTGTATTTAAGGCACTACATTGTCTTTGGTTCAGTGTTTAACTGTCTCAGTGTAAGCAGAGGTAGCACAAACCACACACGTTGAGCTCCTCATTCCACCACATCCAACTTCAGAGCCACCACCTTCCTGATGTTACAGACTCTGGGATTCTTTAGCTCATTAGGAAACTGCAAAGAGCAAAAATAACAAACATTCTTATTAATTTTATTAAGAAACAAAGGTATGCAACATTCCACTTAGCTCTTTATAAATGCCAAGAAAATCACAGTGAGAAACTAGGCCTGATGCTGCTACAACAAAAGCAGCTGTGAAGTCACTTAAAAATGAGTAAAAACTCAAAATCAAGGACAACCACATCTTCCCTACAATAAAGTCAGCAGGAGTATCTAAGAACATTGCAGAGATCAGAATAAAAGCTGACCAGTTATCAAAAAGGGAATAAATTCAGGTGTCTTTTGCTCTTGAGAATTGTTTTCATAAAATAACAAGCTTTATTATTTAGAGATTTTTAAATAAGAACACATTTCTCATAGAGAGGGCACAGTATCTGTCTGTGGGTTTAGCTTTATAGACAAATCCAGCTCATTGCAGGTGGTGAAATCATTAGAAACTGGTCCTTCAACATGTATTTATTGCTTCAGAATGCCTAAAAGCTAGCAAAGACACCTGAGGTGTTATATCAGCCAGACATATATAGAAGTGGTCAAAAAATTAACAGTATGAGACTCCTTACACCTGCAATCCCCAAATGGAGGCAGCTTTAAAGCATCAGGCATCCTCCCTGTTCTCACAAAACAGGGATTGATAATGAAGATGCATGAATATGGAAGAGAGAAAAATAGGGGGGAAAATACATTTGTTGGCAGTATAAACTGGCTGAGATATCACGCTGAAAATAGAGGTATTTTATAATATGCAATGGTGTGAGAAGGAGACTTCCACAATCCCTGCTTTGGCTAGATTGAAAAATCAGAATATCCATGGAACACTCTTATTTCTGCTGACTTTATCAAGCTGCTCTGAGGAACCAGTGGAGCATTTCCCAAATGAGGCAGCAGAGCAGAGCAGGCCCAGCCTGACCCACCTGTAGGGGTAGCCGTGGTACTTGGATCTGAAGACAGACAGCAGCCAGCTGAAGAACAGCACCACCAAGCCAATGCCAGCAATGCACATAACTGCAAGAGAGGCACAGAGAGAGGCTGGGATGGGACAGCTGCCCTGCAAACACCTCAGGGACTCAGCTTTTCAAAGCCCTCTGCAGTATTTACAGCTTTGGTCAGATGAGGCCTCTACTCGTGTCATTGAGAAACATTAAATTAACATAACTTTTACATCAGTTTTATACAAATGCTTTGAGAAAAAGTCCCTTCTTCTCCCTCTTATTAGCAAAACACTGCAAAGCCTCTTTATCTGCCAAAAGGGTTTATCTTGCAGTTTGCTAAGCAACTCCAAAAACTGTCAAAAATGCAAATGATTCTCTCAGCTTATAGGTGGGGAGTGAACAAAACCCCCCAGTGCAAAAGCATTTCTGTGAAATGCTCTATCAAACCCCCTCACTGAACATGCCTCTGCTCACACAGCAAAGCAGCAGTACTTACTTTTTCTTTTCCCCACATCCATGTCAGAAGTAGCAGCTTCATGGAGAAGGACCATGCCTAAAGTAACTCCACCATCTGCAAATGTTGTTTAAGGCTGAACCAACAGAGTGCAATAGAACTCAAAACAACACTGCCACTCCCCTAAATTCAGCTCCCACTCCATACCTGGGGCATTAAAATTCACTGGAAAAGTCAGACTTCCCAGTCAAATCAGCAGCTATAGGGGAAAAAAAGAACAACTGAAAGGCTTCATAATGTCAGCTTTTAAGAGAAAATAAATGCAAAGCTTAAAATACAAACTGGAAAGTCTTCAGGCAAAATGAAAAACATGCATTTATTATCTCAGCTTGTAAAGGAGCAGCATTCCTTCCCAGAGAGCTTGGTCCACTCCTACTGCTGTTCTCCACTGGAAAATCCCCAAAAGAATTCAGCTTCTGCACTGACTCAGCCAACAGAACAAATAACACACATGCAGCATTTAATCCAGCAGGCCCATTTTCAAATGTCAATATTTCTTTTCTACTTCTTCAAATTAAAAAAAGTTTTAAGATGGGAAAATTAAAGAAACACAGACAACACAAAAGGCCTGATATTTGCCAAGAATGAATGCTAGCAAAGCAAAGTAGTGAATCCAGTGGAACAAAAGACAGAATTCCCAAAGACTTCATTCTGTTTCACTACAAATGTCCAGTCCCAAGTCTCCTCCTGAAAGGAAAAATATTTATAATTGACTGCATCAGGACCATCAGGAGTCTTTCCATGCCAGAAACCTTCATCACAGGAGTAAAGTGACTTGAACCCACAGAAACCTCACCAAATGGAATAATCTGAAATGTCTCCAGCAATGGCTGGGTTGGGTCCATGAGGTGATGGACAGCAATAACACAAATAAACATCAACAAAATGTTTCTACTTTGAATTTGACAAAGTGGATGAAAAATACAGTAACAGAAAAGGATCAGAAGTTCTCCTCCAAGTGCCTGTTTTAACTTTAGAAAAATTAAATACAAGAAAAGGTCCTGAATAAAAAATAAAGGAATGCTGATAGAGGTGACAAGACACGGAAGAAAAGCTCCAGCCAGAAATGCCTAAAGTTACAAATGATGGATCAAAAACATACAGGTGGGAATAGAAAAACAGAACATTGAATTTTAAGGTATTCTTATGACCCCAAAGAAGCATTTTTTTGTACAAATCAGAAAGGTAAAAGCTCTCAATCTGAAACTTTCCACTTGCCTTTCCTGACAGCATGGCAAAGTCCTGCATCAATAGTATGAACAAATGGTAAGAGTATAAGAAGGAAAGCAAAGAAATAACAGATCAGTGATAGAGGAATGAATTCAACACCAAAGCAAGAAATAAGTGACACTGAAAAGAGACATGCACAGAGGAACAGGGAGCATCCTGAAAAATCTTCTGATTCCACAAAGATCCACAACTTTAGTGATGTATTCAGCTTGGTACTTAAACAAGGTGAGAAAGCAGAAAATAGTTTTCTATTCAACTTAAAAGATCAGAGGCACAGGAAAAGCACAGTTGTCAGAGCAGAAAGGTTTTACAAGCTTCTGCAGCAGTGTGAGGTGGCAATTACAGCCATGAGAAAGCACCACAGGGAAGGCAGCAGCATTTGCTGACCAAAAAACTGTCACCAACCACAGGCTTCTCCCAGGAAGATACCATTACAGCAGAACTATGTGTGTCTCTGCCACAAACTGGGCTTGGCTGCTTCCATGGATATAATTCTGTAAGAGACAAAGAGTAATTCAATTTAGAAAAGACTGGAGACAACTTTGACATGATTAACAACAGCTCCAGAGCCTGGAACTGGGGTTTGCATTGTTTTGTTCAGGAGAGAGCAGAAGTTTGAGCATGAATGATCTCAGCTATTGATCATTGATTTTTGGAGAAGCTGCAACAAAGATCCTTCTTCTATTACCATGCACAATCAGCCTCATTCAGATTACATTAAGTGCAAGTGCAGGTAAAACCTTTGTGGTCCAGATTCTCAGTCCAACTGAGCAAAATACCACAAGTTAAGGCCCTCCTGCATCCTAATGTGATCCGAATCTGAGTGAGATCCTTAGGTTGTGTACACTGCTGCTCAGCTTAGGGGCAATCCCTTCAATCTGTGTATGAACCCCACTCACTTGGCTCTAGAAACAAGCATTTGAAATCTTTTTCACTTCTAGGTTAACAGAAAAATTGAAATTTGTGAAAAAAAATACCATTTTTAATCCCTAAGGAACACCCTGTTATGGTTATGACATCATATCTAAGTAGGAAAAAAAATTTATCCACTTTCTACAGAAGAATACAGAGGGCCTGTGGCACAAAAGGGCATTTCACCAAATTAATTCCCTGAGTAAAAACATGAGAAAAGCCAGTATGTGATGTGTAAGCACCTGTACTTCCACAGCCCAACTAATTCTATGTTATGAATAGAGCAGTATATTTCAAATTCTCTTAAAGAAATTTTTCCCAAGAGACTTCATAATTCTGAGGTCACTGGATATTAATTTACCTCAAGAACCTTGAGGAAAGATGGTTTTATATGGAAGTCATTAGATGAGTGTATGAGTTAACAAGAGCAGGCTGAAACATAATTGCCAGGCTCAGCAATAGGAATTTTAGCATATAAGACTCAGCCCATAAATACCTTTATTGTGCTGTAAGCAATTTAGAACTATCACATCCCTTCACCATTGGAGATACAACATATGTGCAAGACATGTTGATTTGCCTTGCTCACTGCAGGAGAGGTTGGTCTCACTCACAAAGAGAGAGGCCAAAAGCAGAATTTGCACTCTGATTTGTCTCTTAGCATCAGTCTTACTCTGCAGAAATACAGCAGAAATGCAGAAAAGAAACTGAAGGCAACACTCACCACTTGTCCTGTATGGGGATTCTTATGAGCATAGGGGGGGCCTCTGATGTGGTTCCACATCTGGCCTGATGTCATTGCTAACACAAAACACTGAAAAGGAAAGAAGAAATGATATTTAACAATGATTCCCTTTCATTTTTAATTTTACCTGATATCTTTTCACTTCAGACCAAAATGTACTGGTTTGGAACAGTACTGAGAGTACTGGAACAGGCTGAGATTTGTCCAGCTTAATCTTTGTACAAAAGGCATCTAATCAAGCATTCAGTGAACTGAAGGGACTAAAATTATATAATGTTATCAATCTGTGAAAAAGCAAAACTAACTGTACCTCATTTTCCTCTACCAGCTTTATGAATCTTGAAATACAGAAGCTTTTGAAAACTTGAACTGCTCCAAAACTCAGTGAAACAGGGAGACAAAAGTGCAGATTACTCACCAGAGCAGCAAAGGCCCAGCCAGTTTTGTTGTAGAGGAAATCCAGGTTGCTGCCCCGCAGATACACGAGGCCCCCAATGACAGCCAGCAGCAAGCCCAGCATCAGGGGTCCTGCATAGTTTGGTGGCCTTATCACACGGATCTGAACAAGGACAGGGAAATCATTTCCTCTCTGCAGGATTGTACATTGTACCTACACTCCTCCTAAGAAAGCCCACGATGTATTGAGTGGAAGAAATATTGCACACACATGTTTTCTATGTATTAAATCTGACTGGGGAAGTAAGCACTGCTTCTTCCACCAATACTGTGACTTGGGTTTTACACTACTTTACCCTGTCCAGTAACTTAGAGATTGTTTTTCTTCCACAGGAACAGAGAGCAAGAAAGATGAGTTTTACCATCTTCCTGAATACAGCATTACACAAAACACCAGCCCAGAGACTCTAAGGAAACTGAAAGATGCAGTTGTGTGTCTGAACTAGATTTTGTAGAGCAGCTCTTTAGAACAGCTCAGGAGGCACAGGACAGGAGTGACATTTCCCACCTGGCCTTGCACTGGGGTGCTGAGGGGAACAAGTGCTGAGGGAAGGGCTGCTGGTCCTGTACAGGGGTGCTGAGGGGAAAGGGTGCTGGCCTTGCACTGGGGTGCTGAGGGGAACAAGTGCTGAGGGAAGGGCTGCTGGTCCTGTATTGGGGTGCTCAGGGAAGGTTTGCTGAGGGAAGGGCTGCTGAGGGAAGGGCTGCTGGCCCTGCACAGGGGTGCTCAGGGAAGGGGTGCCCAGGGAAGGGCTCTGGACTCACATGCACGTCTGTCCTGTCAGCCACCCAGCGTGCCAGCTGCTCCGCCGCGAAGCCGCGCACCTGCAGCTCGTAGGTGTCCCCCCGCTTGGGCTTGCCCTTGGCAGGGAAGTTGATGAAGGTGGGGGCAGAATTCATGTTCAGCTGCAGGGAGAGAGTTCACAGAGGATACAGCCCATGAAAGGACTATTTAGTGACACAGTTCTATGCCGTTTCTGATTTGCAATATTGTTACTAAATCAGAAAAGTTAGCTCTTTGATATAATGGCCATGACTTTTTTAAAAAAACAGCAGGCAGCACACAGCTTGCATTTCTGCATTTCATGCACATTTTTTTGAATCTGTTTCTTCTCCAAGTACTACTTTTGATAAAGAAATCTGCAAAATAGCAATACATGATTCTAAAATCTAGGAAGGCCATCGCTCGATAAATGCATTTTTAACGTAACACTAAGGAAAAAATGAAGAGAGATATCTTTTTATTACTCTTGTTAAACTCTCCAGTTCAAAAGATTCCACTTCATAAAGTATCACTGCCTAAACTGTGTAGCTGTTAAATAAAGAATAATACCTCTTAAAAATAAAGTTAAAATCTGCAAGACTAACGAACTATTAATGTGGCCTACAATTGTAAGTGTACATGGAATGTTTTCACATCTGGAGAAAAAAAATGTGGTCACACAATGTTGATAGAAGAGAAAAACGGCTGAGTACTTGAAAAGAAATTAGTTAACCCATAGCAAAAGCCTAATCTATCATTCTCTAGCAATCTAAAAATTGTAATAGCTGTTCCTAATGATACCAGTGCTTTCTATCTTGCCTCTTCACCTACCACAGAAGAATTCAATTAAGAATTACACCATAAGTTATTACAGGAGACAAACTTGGGGGAAGATCTCAAAGAAACCAATTCACTCCTTGTACCTATCCCACATCTGTCAGTTCTGTTAATATTCCTACCAACATGCTCAGGCCATCTTTCTTGGAAGAAAGGCAGCTTTAAACTTTTCATTCCTTTGTTCACACTGAATTACAGAACACCTTTAGTTTGGGTTTTGGGAAAGAAGGTAATGTTAGAAGAGCAAGAGACATTACCATCTGAAACACGTCTGAGCCTTCGTCAAAATCTACCATAGCAAAGAAAATCCTGTTGGTGAATGCACTGGAATACCTCCAGGAGTTTGCCAGAATCTGGTACTCCTCATCAGCTTGCCTGGAAAACACACCAAGTGAGATGCTGGATCATGGGTTTGTCCACAGCATGAGCTGCAAAGCAGCTGAGGGAGCTGTGCCCACCCACCACATCCACCCCATCAATTTTCTAGGGTTCAAAAGAAAGTTTAAACGTTAATGAAATCATTTAAGCACACACACTCATCTACCATCAGGTGAAGCATTTGGCACCTGCTTTTTTAAATGGAAGGGCAAGATTTGAGTTGAGTCCGTGAACACAAGTGGAGGTGATTTCTAACTGAAAAGTGAAATGGAACCCGGCTGCTCATGATTTGCCAGCCCACAGAGCACCAAAATGTGGCCAGGTGTGCCCTTTCTTCCAGGTCAGAGGGTGGGAAACCAAGAATTTCAATGGACTAAGTATAAAAATCACCCTTACACATTTCTGCCACCTCCAGATTAATACAGGAAACCTATAATATGGTTAAGGATACTGGAATTGTAAATAAGTGCCAAGCAACATACTAATTAAGAACAACATTCAAGCTCCATGGCCACCAATAATTCTACAAACATTCCTTCAGCAGCTCATGCCAGGAAAGTTGAGCTCTCACTGTGTCTTTCTCCAGAGTAAACACTGTTTCTGCAAAGCAGGGATTATTTTAGGAGAGAGATAAAACCAGGGATTCTGTTGTTTCCTCACAAACACATGACACATATTCCCACACATTACATTGCAAAGACAATCCTGCTGTAACTTGCCCATGTATTTTCCTCCCACGTGTGTCAAAGTTCAACCCTGCTCTTAAATTTAGTTTCCTACAAAGCATCAGATGACTTTCAGGTTCTAATTTAGGAGGAAAGGAGCTCATACTTGCACACCACACACTGTCTGTGAGGCTGAAGAGCAGTGAACATGACAATCACTGAGTAGTTTCTGGGAGGTGCCTTCACAAGGCGCCGGAATTTGTCCCCGTTCATTCGGATCACAGATCTTTTACTGGCCCACTCCATCAGCTGGTTCACTTTTTCTGATAGCACCATCTGAAAATCAAGTCAGAGCAACATTGTTGGGTTTTTTTTTCCCAGTCAACAGTACAGATTTAGAAGTCTTAGAAGTCTTTAGATCTGATGCAACAAATATCTGCAATGCTTTTCATAATACCACCCAGGTGATGTGATATTCAGTAAGGCATTCTCAGAAGCTTTTGACAGTCACATAAACATAATTAATTAATTTCAATCACCTAGTAACACACACAGCTTTAAACACTCAGCATGACCAGGCTGGTGAAGATCTTCAGCTCACCAGTCCTTCCTCAAAGTACTTGCAGGATTTCTTTCAACTCCATCCCCTGCACAGCCTTTATTCTATATTAAGCATCAAACTGTTTCAGCTTTCAAAAATTGCGACAGTGGAATCAACACCAGAGATGGAACCAACCTCAACATTTCATTTTCAGCACTGCTAGGAAAAAGTAACCATAATTCAGAATATATTTGAAAAACTCAGGAGTGCTCAATGCTAAAATAGTCCTTAAAAAGGAGACAATCAATTCTATAACAATGTAAGAAGAGGCATTCGTTTGACAAAGTCATAAATGTCATTATGACTTTTTAAATTTATCATAAAGCACTTCTCTACTCGTTCAAGAACACCCTTCTTCAGATAAATATGTTAGAGGAAATAATCATAATTATCCTGAATTGGAAGGGAGCCAGCAGAAGCATCAAAGTCCAACTCCTGACCCTGCACAGGGAAGCCCCAAGAATA
>VWYE01000983.1:191416-254753 GCA_013398995.1 Alaudala cheleensis
GCGCTCCGCCCGCCCCGCCCCGCCGGCAGGGAGGCCCCGCCCCACCGACCGGGAGATCCCGCCCACGAGACGCCGATTGGCGGAGGCGCCTGCACGAGCGTCCCGGCTGGCCTCCGATTGGCTGAGCATGCGGGTGCGCGGCGAGCTGGAGCTGCGCCATTGGTGGAGCCCTGAGGGGAGGGCGGGCCCTGAGGGGGGAGTGTGGCGGGACCTCAGGACATGGGGGAGCTGCTGGGGTCTCTCAGCCGCATCACAGGACCCTTACGGTTCGAAGGGACCTCTGGAGATCAGCCGGGACAGGAGCAGGTGGCACACTTTTGTCCACTAAGATCGGATTCGTTACCCGGCGTGTAACAAGCCAATAATTACACACTCAGAGATGGATTTATATCAGAGTTGTGCTAGCCTTGGGCGCTCAGTGGTGTTCCACAAATCAAACACCAAATCAAACCCCAAACACGCCAACTCTCAAAACTTTTTACTGTTTATACGTTTTAACAAGCAAAAGAAATTGTGTTCACTGAATACAAGTAATGTAGTTCACTTACTAATTAGTATTCTATCTTCTATTGATCGATGCTTCTCTTTGCTTCTCATGCTAATTAGCGCACGTGCTCTGACTTTTTCTTCTTTTTGGTCGGTGGGTTGGTGGTCGTGATCTGCCCCTGCTGGAATTACCTTCCTGTTGGAACTGTTTCAGTCCAGTTGCTAAGTTGGCATTGTGAGCATCTTCCTTACCGTGGGAGTTCTGCAAACTGTCCTCATGGACCGTAAATTCCGCATTATTTGTGTCCACTATCAGTGGTACAGCCTCCTTACCAAGGTTGGTGACCTACCCCTAAGCCTGAGATAATTGAAATATGTCAAGCCCTAAACCTTAACAAGGCAGTTCTACCAAAAAGTATTTTTTTCCAGCATTTGGACATCACTTAGAGTTTGATANAACTGTCCTCATGGGCCGTAAATTCCGCATTATTTGTGTCCACTATCAGTGGTACAGCCTCTTTGCCAAGCTTTGTTAACGTCCCCCTAAACCTGAGATTATTGAAATATGTCAAGCCCTAAACGTTAACAAGGCAGTTCTACCAAATAGTAATGTTTTTCCAGCATCTGGACATCAGTTAGGGCTTGATACCTGCTGTTTCATGCATTAAATTTCCTTCCTTTTGTATTAGGCTAGAAAGTATACAAAGANATTCGAAGGGACCTCTAGAGATCAGCCGGGACAGGAGCAGGTGGCACACTTTTGTCCACTAAGATCGGATTCGTTACCCGGCGTGTAACAAGCCAATAATTACACANAAAAAGTATTTTTTTCCAGCATTTGGACATCACTTAGAGTTTGATACCTGCTGTTCCATAGATTAAATTTCCTTCCTTGTTGATTAGGCTAGAAAGTATACAAAGATCAAACATCAAAGAACACCCTTTCTTAAGAAAATTGTACATAATCCACATTTTGAAACAACACAAATGCTTGCAGATTGGTTTGAGTATCTCCAAAGAGGGAGAATTCCATACCGTTCCAGTGCTCTGCTACCTTCAGTGAAACAAAGTTCTCCCGCTTGCTTTCAGGTACATGCTTCATGTTATACACGCACGCTAGAAACTGCTGGTCATGTTTTACAAATATTGTTAAAATCCAAATGCACAGGGTGATGCCTCAGCAGGTGTGTGGTTGGGTTAAGGCTCTGATGCGGAAGTGCCCGGGAGAGGTGAGGATTTACTCATGCCTCAGGTTTTATTTTAAAATAATTTCTGATTTCTATTTCCACTAAAATCCCAGACTTTTTCAACCGAGCGCTTCCGCAAATTGAAGTTCAGCTAGACAGGGGGACATGAAAAGAAAAAAGTGGTGTCAGAAGTGGGATTCGAACCCACGCCTCCATACGGAGACCAGAACACCCAAACCCGCCGCGGGAAGGCGCGGAACGCCTTGAGTCTGGCGCCTTAGACCACTCGGCCATCCTGACACTGCGACTACAAGCATCATCGAGACACAGTTAACACTAGCACCACGGCCCTACCCGCCTCTCTGCGTCCCTCAGCCCTTCATAGAGAACCCGTCTGTGCCCGAGAGGTGCCGGAGAGCAGCCAGAGAACCACCGGCTGGGCCCGATCCGGCCGCGGAGCTCCGCCGCAGCGAGGAGGAGCCCGGCGTTACCCACAGGCCCCCGCCGCACCGCCACTTCCGCCGCGACCATTTTGTTCTTCAGCGGCGTCAAGGGTACTCGCTCGGCTCTCATCATGTTCCCGGTGGCCAGGGCCGCGCAGAGCCTCGTCGGTAAGCACAGGGGCGGCCCTTGGGGTGCGGGGAGTTCCCCAGGGGGGTCTCCCCCGGTTTTGTGCCCTCCCCTGTGCGGTCTGTCCCTCAGCCCATACTCGCCGTGCGCCCGGGGAGGATCGTGTGGGCACCTCAGGGGCTGCAGTCGGCTCTGGCGTCCTTCGCTTCCCGCTTTTTTTTAGTTCTTTCAACCTTTATTATCTCCTAGGTGCTTTCTGACATAGGACTCCTTTTCTTGGTCCTTTCTTTCCCAGTACCTCAAGGCACGTTCTGGCCTGGAAACCTGCAGTGACAAGGGGTAGTCAATACCAGCCGTTAAACTCAAGGTTAAAGTTACCCCTGCAGTGATAGAGACCCCGCAGTGTCTGTTCCTCTGGCCCCGGGTCACGATGTGCTTATCCCGAGGTGCGGGCACCTCAAATAAATGTATCTCGGGAGATAATCCGGCTTTTTTATGTTTAAAAGAACGCCGTGTGCAGCCTTACAGAGCGTGCGAGGGATGTAGTAACATTGCGGGTATGGCCATCATCTCTAATCACGGTTGGGTAAAAATGCAAACCATTGACCTGACGCTAAAAGGTTTTAGTTTGTAATATCTTTATGCGCACATCACCCTCTCATCAAATGCTTTGTACACAACTAATGGGCAATCTGTCTTTTGTAGCTGTTGCTTTGATTTTTCACTGTTGCCTTCTCTTTAATAAGTGTACCTTTTATAGTGTACGATTAAGATGTATCACTGTGTATTTTTTCTCTATTATTTATCTCATGCCCGCGGGTTATTTCAGTTTCTTTCCTCTCAAAAAATCCCGAGGGAATGAGGCAGGTGTTACCCACACCCGCTATCTTAACCCCATAATTTGATGGTGAGCTTCATCCTGACATTGTTTAGGTACATGTACTGTCAGGATAGATATTTGCATATAGAAGTCTAAAAATGCTAAGCACTAAACAAAGTATTTTATTAGAGAAACAGTAATACTAAAGAAAACATATTAATGAAAATGGCAACTTTGAGGATTTTTTTTTAACTGGAATTAGACTTAAGGAATAACTTTCTGGAGAGAAACTGAGAGAGCTGAAAAAAAAATTAAAGTATTCGTGTATATCCCATGTTTTGGAGCCATTCCAGTGTTCTAAATCCAAATGAATATTTTTCCAGCATTTTTAGTCTTCTAACACTGACGCTTGCCTCTCTGTTGGTGGGAGATGAGGATTGTGAATGGTTGGGGCACATATTTGGGTTGATTTCTGTACCTTTTGCCACTCCCCAGCTCGTGGCATCCAGCACACTGCAGTCAGACAGGCTCACCGCAAGCACGAGCCCACCTTCCACGATAAATATGGAACCATGGTCCTGCTTGGTGGAGCTGCCATGTTCTCTGCTGTCTGGGGCTATGTAAGTTGCTTTTGTCACCTTTCTTATGACTCCAGCTGCAAACTTCAGCAGTGTCAGCTTTGCCTGTTTGAAATCAATTCAGTGGTTGGAATTTAGGAGCTTCTTACATAAGCAAATAGTGTTGTGATAGAGGTGAAAGTTCTTTTAATTCCCAGCTTGGCTTTGAGTTATTATTCAAATTTCTGCATCAGTCTATTGAAAGCTGATTTGAAATTGTATCAGAAACACAAGTGTTTTCTATTTTACTTGGGATTTCAAACCTCTACAGGTACAGTTTTCAGCAATTTCTAACTGAAAATACCAATATGGTGGTGGGGTTTTACATTCTAGATTCTTTCTTCCACAGCTGGATATTTTGAAACATAAAATTGAAACATTAAATACTATTCAATATAAATGTATTCCACTTGTTTAATTAGAAAATTAATGAAATGTCATGTTCTAGTAACAAGAAATCTGAACTGAAAACAATAAAAATAATCCTATGTCAGAAGGTTTATTTGATTTCAGAGTTAATAATCTTGGGTTTTATCCCTTTACAGGTGTTCACACAGCTTAACATTGAGTGGGGCTTTTCACCTGTTGGCAGAGTCACTCCAAAAGAATGGAGGGAGTAACAGCCTCTGCTTCAAATGAGCTGGTCTAAACTTTCACTGAGAAAATGGTCGTGTAATGGCATTTGTTCCCTGATTACCACTTGGACAGTGGCATTCCTGGTTTAATAAACTTACCTAGAAACTTGTCTGACTCTTCGAGGTTTCCCCTGTGCTCTGCTTCTGCTGAAGTATAGAAAATAGTGTAAAAACGCCGAGTAATTTTACACAGTCACAGTTGTTGCTGTAAAGATCACTGGTGGATAAAGGACAGGTCCAGAATGTTGAGTTTTCATTTTGCCAGATGTGTATGAATCAACCTCACTGCATTCCCACTGCAGGGTGTACATCTCTTTACATCTGACTGGCAAGGACAAAGTCAAGATCCCATTTCTTTTTCCACAAAAGAATTTTTATGGCTTGAATCCCTCTGCCAGTAAGCTGCTTCTCCCGTGACCCCTGAGAGTTGTGAAGAAATTCAACTCAGTTTTGAGTGGGAGAGGCTCCACAGGAGCAGACAGTGTCCCAGGATCAGTGGGACTTTCCTAATGAATTCCTGGGGAATACCAGAATGATTTGGGGTGGAAGGGACCCAGATTTGGGGTGGTTCCAACCCTGTCTGCATTTAACTTCTGTTTACAGCAGAAGAGAAATGAGGTGGGAAGAGAACAGTTATCGGGTCATGCTGGTGTTTGATGGTCAGAGAATCCCAGGCTGCTTTGGGTTGGAAGGGACCTTGAAGTCCGTCTTAGCTGTGATCGGGTTCCTGTCGCGATAGGCGACAGCGGCTGCGGCCCCGCCTTCTCCCGCCGCCGTCACGTGTGCGCCACGTCACTCGCGGGTGGGCGGGGCCTGGCGGCGCCGGTCACGTGGCACGGCAGGGGAAGATCCCGGCGGTCCCGGGCCGGGAGCGGCGATCGGAGCCCGCGGCCGCGGTGAGTGCGGACCCTGCTCGGGGCTCCCTTCCCTCCGTCCGGTGCGGAGCCGCCTCGGCACTGCCGCTCCCCCGGCCTGCGGGGCTGTCTCCCCGGCACTGCTGACCCGCGGGGGGCTCCCGCTTCTCTCCGTGGGCACGGATCGGTGGCGCTCCCGCGGCCTCAGGCGTGTGCGGACCCGCCGTGGGGACTCCCGCTTTTTCCCGTTCTCCGGGGCTGTCCCCGGGCCCATGTTACCGTGTCCCCGGCGGGGAGGGCTGTGCGGGCGGCTGCGGTCGTGCCGGGCTGCGTGCCCCAGAGGAGGGAAAGGAGGGGAGGGGAGCGGAGCGCCCGCCCCCCAAAACACGCCCGGCTCGGCCGGGGTCTGTCCCGCCCTTTGGAGGGGCTGTCCGCTGTGTGAGGGTGCCCGCATCCCGCGGGGGTCGGGGGTACCCTGGGGTTTCACCCCCAAAGCGCCTCGGCGGCATCTCCGTGTGCCAGCGGTGCCCCACAGACAGAACAGCGTTTCCTGCTCCGCCGCTTCCCCGCAGCCCCCGGGGGTCAGCGGGGCCGGAGCCCGGCTCCGCTCCCGGCGCTGCTGCGGGGCCGGCGGGCTCCGGCCGGCTCTGCTTACTCTGCGGGCATTCCCGTTTCGGGTCTCGGCACTTAGCCTGTCTGCACTCACTTGGAAAAGTCCCTCTTGTGCTCCTGTCAATGGCCAGAGAAAGTCTCTGGGCGCATGAGTCACTGAGCTCCTTGTTCCAGTTCTGAGCTGCTTGAGCTTGTCCCTCTGAAACACCTTACTTAGTGCTTATTGTTATGTCACCTCATGCCGCTTTATGATGGCAGCACTCTGTGCACAAGCACCTTTTCTAGTTAAAAGCAAAGTGAGGACATTCTAGAAAGGGGCAAATAGTTGTTGAAGATGCTTTGGGGTGAAATCTCACACAAATGAGCAAGAGCAGCACAACTATTGCCTCCCTGTGTTCATGTTCTGGAAATTACATGTAAGTAGTGTAAAGTTAAAATCTTTCTTGCAGTCAGCAAAGGTTGAGATTCTGTACTTAAATACTTGTTGAATTATGTGGATGTAAATAGGCAAAGATTTGGTAGTGTGATACTTGGTGTGTATGACAGTGCCCTGTGTGAGCACAAACACAGTTTGATCAGAAATTAATAATTATAATGTAGTTTCTTAGTAGAGAAAAGACCTGAAGCTTTTTTTTCCTTCCTAGGTGGCAAAGCAGGGAAGCAGAAGCTAACATTATATGTAGTTTGCTGTCTTACTCTTCTTCTTTTTACTGTATAATGCATTCCATGTTGTTCTGCTGAGTACTTTGAGACTGAGTAGCCCCCATTGACCCTGGTATGCTTACATAACAAGAGGTTATAAATTATATTCTACTCATAATATTTCTTGTGATTCTTCCAAGGAAACATTCATGTTCTCCAAAAATCTGACTTCAGGAGGCTGTGGAAAGCCAAGAACGAGTTAAAGGATTTGCTAAGAATTAGTCTCAAGTACTGTAAAACTCATTAAAAGTGAAGCAGAATGTTTTCAACGTGTGCTTTTTTTTTCCCTGTGTAGTTGGTATAGAAATAAATTCCCTGAGAGCAATTTCCACGCTCCGCTGACCAAGCAAGGCTTGTTCAAGTCTTGAGCAACATGAGTTACAACCTATTTAAAGTGTCACGTAGCTGTGACATTTATTGCAGATGCACAGTTCCTCTCTCAATGATTAAACCTCATCTATCCACGGGCCTATTGTACATATCTCCTATCTGGTCACACTTTCCAATGGCTCTGTTTGCCCATGAACCCTATAAAACCTCCTTCTTCCCTGTTGGACCCATCTGCTGTAGCACTTTTCAAGCCTAAGGGTGAGATGATGCAGCTTGTTCCCTTTCCTGCCCTTTGCTCTTTTCCACAGGTGCCTGCAGACACTGAGGGACAGGCACCTTTTTTCCTTTTAATGTAATAAATAATTTAGCTTTCTGCTGCCAGAAACAAGGTGAGCTAAGTAGCACTTGGCCATGTAGGCATTTAATAAAATCCAAAGGCTGTAATTAATGCCAGATTCTGTTGCTGGCATTTGTGTGGTATTTGCCAAGCTGTGACCTCTTTTAATTTCATCTGCTTAAATTCAAAGTAATTATAAACTGGTGTAAACTGGAGCTGTACAGGTAACCAGAAGCAGGTGTATTTCTTAGTTGTCTCTCTACTAATCCCAAAACTGGCACAAAGTGTGTCTGTGGGGCACAGAGCTTTGCTGCTCTGTGATGCTTGGCTGTGCTCAGATATTAGAAAAGTGCTTTTTTTAGGGTTAAATGGGACTCTTGAATTTTTACTGGTGTTGTAACTTCCTCTTTGCATTGCTCATTTTTTTAAATAGTGTGGGTTTATAAATTATTTAACTTTGACCTCATCAAGCCTTATTTCTTCAGGTATTTTACTTACAGTGACATGTGTTAGCACACCAGAAAACTGCTTAAAGAGATGAGTGTCTCAGCCACCTTGGGCTTGATTGCTTTTGAATTTTCCTTTCCATAGGGAGAAATTTCTGTTGGAAGTAGAAATCACCTCTTTCTATTGCTTCATTTGCTTCATAGAAACACCAACTGACTTCCTTCAAGAAAATGGAACTGAGCTGGGAACTTGTAAAAGGAACTGCCATCTCTTTGTGTTGTCAAATCCTGAAATTCTTTACTAATTGATGGATAAAGGTGTTTTATAGATGGAGCATTAGTTAAGAATAAAAGCATTATTTTTTCTCTACAATCTGTGTAATCCATAATTCAGCACCTCAGGTTTTTTCAGGACCTCAACTTCAAGTCTTTTCTCTATAAGAAAATACATTATAATTAAAAGGATGTGTCCATGCTAACTTGCACAGTCCATTGATATGGAATGTATGGGTTGCTGCAGATATTTTGACTTCTGAGTCTATTTTTGTGTAAACTTAAATGGGAAAATGCTTACCCAAATGAGGAGAACTAGGATTAAATTGTTAATATTTGTGTACCTTTTGTATCTAGTGTTCATCTAGTCCTAATTAATTGGTGTAACAGGTATTTTCAGTCTGCCTAGTCATGGACTTCCTTAATTTAAAGTTGTCAGGAAGAGGAAATATGACAAATATTTCATTCAAATTTCAGCCAAATTCTTTCTACCTTGAATCACTTGTAAGGGAGGCAGAGCATCAGAAATGAAATTAATATGACAAGGTAGAATACATCCTCAGATTACATTTAAATTTAACTGATTCTCTTGGGAATTTTGCAAGGAGAAAAAAAAAAGGATTTCTCTACTTAGTCACTGTGTATAACCCAGTATTTCCTTCTGAGAACAAGATCTCTTTGAAGCTTCAGGAGCACTGGAAATCCAGACAGTTTGGCTTTTGGAAACTTCAGCAAGGCTGTACAGAAAACAGAGACTGGGAAACAGCTCATTAACAATTCAGTGTTAATAACACCATGTGACTGAGTGAAGAGACCAGTATTGCTCCTTAGGTTTGGACAGGTCTCATTTTTTAGAGAGCAACTTGTTTTTGAAATTAGCATAAAAGCTGTTAGCAACCTGCAGCAAAACAAATAAAAATCCACAGTGGTTGTCTTCCCCACCAGCAGGGAGCTGTGAGTGATGCTCATGTCAGAGAGATCCTGGTCACTCTTAACTGAAAGTCAGAGAACAAGAAGAAGAGACAATTTGATCCAACAGATAAATTCTAGTGGTGGCAGTTCTGATTTCAGTCCTAGGACTTCAGGGCCTTGAGGGGTAAAAAAAGAAAACTAAAATTTAATATTTTTTTCTTATGCCTTTATGGTTTTTGTTTGAATTCCAGCCTCTTCTAGGAAAGGGTTTTCTCTGCTGTGTTTATGAATGAACAGCAGAAGAGCAAGGAAACAGGCTGAGAAAATGGAGGAAACACTTTGTCCATACAAGCTGTAATAATAATAGATGTGAAAAGAAGTTTAATGTTACTTTTACATATTTAAACAGTGGAGGTTTTAATGCATTGGTGGGCATTTGGTAGCAGTGCTGCTGGTTACTGTAATCAGTGCTAATTCTGTTTGTTTGACAGAGAACATTTAACATTGTATCCTGGCTTTGTAAAAATGGATATTATTGTGCTTGCAGCTTGAGTCTGTAAAACCCAAGCCCGGGCAAGGCAAAGCTCAGCAGCTTTTCCCTGGCTCACAGTTCTACCCCAGCTCCTCCCTGGCAGCACCTTGCCAGCCTGGGATTATTTTAGACAGCCAAAGTGTCCCCTGACTTCATTTTTGTTTTCAAAGTACAGTAACAAGGCAGTTCAACTTGGTCATGTACCTGAAATACTTTTCAAGTCACATCTCTCCAAGCCTCCCCAGAGGGCAGATTGATTCTGTGATGTGTGATTTTAGCCTGATGTGCCTGGTTGTGCTCACAGAGTTCCCTCTGTGTCAAGTGCTTTTTGCAGCTTGATTTGTATTTCAGCTTGTGGGAATGTTGGTGTTACAATGCTGTCCTTGTTTGCTGGGTGTGCACTTAGGGAAGAGCTGGGGAAGCACAGAGGATCACCTTCCATGGGATGACAGGAAACCCAGTGTTGTCTTAGGTGGTCAGTGGTTTTTAAAGTATTTTGTACCTCTGAGTGTGCACATCATTCTGAGAAAGGAGCTGCTGTATGAAATTTGCTTAAAATATGCTTTTCTGTTGGTTGATAATTCTTAGACAGTTCTGCATTTCTGTAATGTGTGGATATTCACACACAAAAATTCAGTGTTTCCAGTAACTCAGCTCTTTAAGAGCAGGGGAGACGTGGCATCTGTAAAAACTCCTCAGGTAGAGTTGTCCTATTTCTGTTCCTAGCAGGGATGAGATGTATTTCATCTATTGGAAAAGTCAGTATTCCCAATTTTAGACTTCTTCCTCTGCTTGTTAGTTAAGCTCAACATTTAGTTTTTGTGCATCAGGGAGGTAATCCTGTTTCTGTGCTGAAACTTCTTGTATTCTCACATGGTTTGTGGCACATCTCAAAGTGAAAGCAGAACCCTTCAGGCCTTCTCTAGCAGGGAAATGTCTGGAAATTTCCATTGTCTGGAAACTGGGCTTGTTTTCAGGAAAAATTTATTTTACTAAACACCAGTGTAATTGAGTTTTCCAAGATAAGTTCTCAGGGTGAGAAAACAAGTTAAGCTTGTGCTTCACTTCAGCTCCTCAATTACTCATCAGATTTGACTGCTGCTTCCATTGCTGCCAAACATTAACTGTGATCATTTCCCTGGTCACTAATCTCTCTGTCAATGAAACCTTGCATTACTTTTTTCAAAATATTAACAAAAAATCTGGAGGTTTGCTTCTTTTGCCCTCTTTTCCCCTCAGTTTATGCATGGGGCAAAAGAAGTCCTTTAATTGTTATTTCTACAAATTTCATTTATATTCAGGAATTTTTTTTTTCTGGGCTTGTTTTTACAAGCAAAAATAATAATTAAAGTCTTCAGAGGAGCAGAAATGAAACCTTTCTGAATGAGGTGTGGCAAAAAGCTTGATTTGCTTCCTGGGCTAATTTCAGTATCACTTGTTTTTGCAAACATAGGGCAATAAATGAGAGAGAAATGTGGAAAAACAGAGTTATCAGCTGTGCCACTGTGGCTGATATGCTCGTTTCAGCATTCCAGGAGCTGCTTTCTCTCTCTCTCCTGCTTCACCCTATAATTTAATATCTCACACCAGTGAATCACAGCTTGCTGCATGTAATTAAATGATCTCCAGTGTAGCCCAAATCTAATAACAGGTGTCTGAATGTTTTCCCTTTTTGAAAATTCATGGGAATAAATATGTGGAGGTTTCCATTTTGTTGATACCTGCTCAGGTTCTGACACCTACCAGAGTTACATGTGGTGAAGGAGCTCCTCTGTGAAATCCTAGAATAGTTTGGATTGGAAGGGACTTGGAAGCTCTTCTCATTCCAACCCCTGCCACTACAGCCCTGTTTTCATTCCAATCTCAGTGAAATTCTGTAGGAACTGATGTCCTGCTTGTCTTTAGCCACCAGCAATGAGAAGACAGGAGTAGAAACTCAGGATGGAGGTGAAGTCGGTGGCCATCGGCGTGGAGGGGATGAGCTGCAACTCCTGTGTCCAGAGCATTGAGCAGCACCTGGGGAAGATGGATGGGATCCATAACATCACAGTAAGTGATTCTAGCACTGCTTCTAGCAAAGCTTTGCATGAGAAACTGTGCTAAGTTGTGCTCTGAGAGAGGAAAATCTTGTTCAGGAGGAGTTTATTCTCTACGTTTCTTGGCAGGCTGATGTTGGAGTTACCTGTTACAGTGCAGGTCAGCACCTTTTAACACAGAAATCTAAAATTTTCAGCTTCCAGGGTTCCAACAGAGGTCCATTGGGGTTTTCTGGTAAATAAGAGAAAAACAGGTGCTTGCTTCACTGCAGTGGGAGTTAAGTCATTGTTGCTCTTAAATTTCTGCTTCACAATTAATTCAGTATTGTGAAGTAATGGGGAAAAAAAAAAAGGCAAGAACAGGGTTTGTCCTAATTCAAGCTCTTTGCCTGACTTTTTTCTTAATTCAAAGAAGACACCAGTATTGTTAGTCTGTCTTCTGTCACAGGCAAAATATTGCACTGTAGAATATTCCAGGGTGAGCTGATCAACCTTGCAGAATACATAATTTTATAGTAGTTTTAATAATGGAAGTAATTTAAAAGCTGTGAGAGTCCTGTGAATTTTGTGACCCAGCCTGTGGTAGAAAGAGCAGTTCTAACAACAGAAAATTGAAAAGTTTATTTGTTTAGTATTCTAAACTAAATGTGTTCTGAAAGCATCCTGTTACATTCTGTAATTGTTGATTTTACTCCAAAGAAAATAATTTCTTCCTGGTTTTATCAACACTTAACTCCTGTTTTAGTGGGGATATCTTAGGTGAACACTTCCCTTTCCAGAACTGGGCACAGTTTTAATTTGGGATGTTTGTGATCATTGTCCGGAGCTGGTTTTGCAAGACCCATTGTGGTGCTCTTCCCCTGCAGAGCAGGTGCTGCACAGCTCAAAGCAATTCCCTGTGACCTGAAATAGGTGTTTGTATACAGACATTTTGGTGAAAAGCAGCAGAATTTACAAGACAGATGATTTTTCATCTTCCTTCAGCTGTGAAGGGGCTTTAATGTGAGTCTGTGCTGTGACACAAGAGCCCTGGAGCTCTGAACAGCCCCTGTGCATAAATCCCTGGGTGTCTGCAAACATGAACCCAGGTAAAGGCTAAAAGCAGCGTGGAAAACAATACCTCCAACAATCTGATTTCAGAATCTTCTCTTTTTTCCTTATTCTAGCAAAACATGGCATCTTGTCAGCCTTGTGTCTTCTTAGGTGATTCCTGAGGTGTCTCTGGATAGGATGGAGAGATTTAAACAATGTGCATCCCCAGTGTCTTTTACATAAGGAGTGAAGTAGGTTTTTAAAAGAATAGTATTAAGACTTTTGTCTTTATCCCAAAGCTGAATGCTGTTTCAGAAGATACAGTGCAAAACCTTAGTGTGAGTAGAGCAAGACTCTTAAGAAGCTTTAGGAGGTCATATTTAGCAATTATCCTTTTTACAGCATCAGTGCTTCAGTCTAGGCAGATCAGTTGGTTCAGAAAATTCTCTGGGAATAGTAAAATAGGGTTTTGTGTAGTGATTATGAATTAGGTCAGCAAGGACATGAATGTTAGATGACTAATACAGACAAACAGCTGTTTTAGGTTATTCTGCAATGAAACCAATAAATGTCTCTGTTGCTAATTCTGCTAAGGCCCATAATTGAGACAGAAATGAGGAAAGGTGGTTCTTAAAATGATTTAACTGATCTAATTTAATCATGTTTGTGGTCTTTAGGTTGTACCTTTGCCCAGAGGAAAGATAGAATTGAATTGATAATGTGTTGGGCCTCTGGCAGACATTGCTTTTTCCTTTTGGAAACTTCAATTATTGTGTTTAATATAACCTCTCTTGGGAGTAAATTAAATTGAGGCTATGTGTACCATCAGATGGGAAAGGTCATTACCAAATGAGGATTACCCAAATGTACAGAGAGAGGAAAAACAGCTTCTTTAATGTTTATCACGTATCATGTGTCTAAAGTGAGTTTTGGTGAAGTCTGATGCAGGTTTTTGCTCACAGCAAGTTCTCATTGCCTGGCAATGCTGGGCTCCTTTCACTGCTGCTTAAAGCTGTGGGTTTTTTCAAAGAGTGTTTTCTTCCACCCTTGTAGCCTGAGGGCAGCTACTCCTAACTGCATTAGAATTACTGCTAACTGATTCGAATTTCTTCTGTGGGCTGTTTTGCTCCAGGGATTGAATTGGGTTAGTCATCCCTATTTAAGTGAATTTGGCTCTGGGAGTTTCATTAAGTGCCTTGGTGCTGTCTGGATGTTGCAAGTAGAAGTGGCCAGACAGATTCCTAAAGGATTCTGGGCTGGGACCTGTTCTCTCCAGCCCTGGTGTTGCACAGGAATTGCTCAGTGCTGGCTTTGCTCTTTGAGGTGAGTAGTGAAAGTTACAGTGGACAAGTATTGCTAATCTTTGCAAGTGAAAGCAGTTTCTAGTCTGGTGCAGTGTCAGTTCCCAACTCTTTGTGTTGCAGATTGCTCAGTTGCTTTGTTTGTCCCCTCCAGGTCTCTCTGGAGGACAAGAACGCTGTCATCATCTACGACTCCAAGCTGCAAACTCCAGTGACTCTGCAGGAAGCCATCTGTGACATGGGATTTGATGCTACCCTGGCTGATTCAACCCCACAACCTGTTCTACCTGACACCATTTTCCTCAGCCTCCCTGCCCAGGCAGCCCTGACACCCAGGCAGATCCGTGCCACGCTGCTGAGGAACAAAGGGATCGTGGATGTCAAAGTGTCCTCTGATCAAAGAACTGCAGTGGTCACTTTCATCCCTTCCATCACCAATGGCAAGCACATTGCCCAGATGGTGCCAGGAGTAGATTTGAACATCTCTGTGCCAGAGGGAACAGCTGGGAGTTGGGAGGATTCCAGCTGGCCCCAGGTGGGCAGCGCTGTGCTGCGCCTGAAGGTGGATGGCATGACCTGTCACTCCTGTGCCAGCACCATCGAGGGGAGGCTTGGCAAACTGCAGGGAATGCAGAAGATCAGAGGTAAAACCTTCGTGTGTTTTTATGGAAATTGAAGCTGGCAAAGTGCCAGGGATCCAACAGATTAGAGGTACAAGCTTAGTGAGTTTTTATGTAAATTGAGGTAGGTCATGCTGTTTGTCATCTGATGCAGGTTTTAGATGACACAGCTGAGTGTGACAGTGACTCTTTGTGGGACTGGATATTTAATTTAATTATATTGTTAATGTGGACTAGAAATGAAGAAAGGAGTCCATATTGTGGGAAGGATGTGGCTGTTACCTGTGTGATGGTTTTCAGTGGTTGGTTTGCATTTGTTAGGGAGCCTGGAGTAGTTGTGTTCTGTATTCTAAAATAATAATTTTATTACCTCCCTCCTGAATCTCTAATAACAGATGTCTTTTTAAAATTGTAACTAATAATAGTTCATCTTTTCTGTCCAATTAAAAATCTAAAAGGCAAGACCAGCTTACTGGTATAGTTAGCTTTGGGATAAGTATATTGCCATAGACTCCAAAACAAGGATAAATTAAGTAAGAATTACTGATGCCATTTGTGAAAATCCTGGGGAAAGATCAAAAAGTTGAGGAGGAGTTGAAAATTGTTGTAGTACAAGACAAAAACTGGTTGAAGAATGAAGCTGTTTGATCTTTACCAAACCAATGAAATCTCCTTTCTGTTGCAGTTACATTTCTGACCATATAAAGTGTTGCTGGAAAGCTTTGACAAGATCCTGTGATGTGGTTGTTATGCTTAGGGCAGTGACACACACTTATTTTATTGATTAATTTCCAGTGTCCCTGGACAATAAGGAAGCTGTTGTTGTCTACCAGCCTCCTCTAATCTCAGCAGAAGAAATAAAACAGCAGATTGAAGCAGCAGGTTTCACAGCAGCCTTCAAAAAGCAGCCTAGACCCCTGAAGCTGGGTGAGATTGACCTGGAGAGGCTGAGGAATGCTCAGCCCAGAAACTCTGAGGCATCACAGAGAGAAAACTCCAGTGGGACTGGCACAAAGACCGTTGTGTTCAGAGTTGAGGGGATGCACTGCAGTTCCTGTGTCCTCAACATCCAGAGTGCCCTGTCAGCGCTCCCGGCAGTGATGGGTGTTGTGGTTTCCTTAGAGAACAAATCTGCTGCTATAAACTACAACCCAAGCTTGATCAGCATAGAAATGCTGAGGAAAGCTGTGGAGAATGTGTCTCCAGAGAGGTTCAGAGTCAGCCTTCCTGAGGAGCATGAGAACCTGCCACTTCTCCCCATTTCATCTCCACTGAAGTCTCTCCCTGCTTCCAAGGATCCCTGCCAGCCCCTCACTCAAGAGGTTGTGATCAATATTGAGGGCATGACTTGCAGCTCCTGTGTGCAGTCCATCGAGGGAGTGCTGTCCCAAAAGGCAGGTGTGAGATCTGTTCATGTCTCCCTCCCAAATGGAAATGGGACTATAGAATACGACCCGCTGCAAACAAGCCCAGAAGACCTGAGGTCTGCCATAGAGGAGATGGGATTTGATGCATCTTTTCCAGGTAATAACATCTGAAACAGCTTTAAATTTACAAGGATTGTGTAGTTTTAGGATTTGGTACCACCCAAGATGAGATTTAGCAGCTGACATAAACTTTGTGCTTGCCAAGAGAAGCTTTATATCTTCATTGCTGATGAGATCATTCAAGATAATGTGCACATCCTTTAATACATCAGATTGACTCAAATTATTGAGGTGTCTGGTAATATAAATATGTCAGATAAGTGCTGTTTTATATTAATAGCTGCTGAAATGTTTGGGTGCTCACATTTTATCTTTTTCACCCTGTTCCTGCACAAACAGAGCATCCCCTGAAGTGCTGTAAGGAGCCTGTAGTTCCAGACCTCCTCTCTAAGGTTAAAAACACTGATTTTGCTTATGAAACATGCACTTGCTTACAAGTTCAGCTTTGTGCTCCAAGTCAGTAAAACTGTGTAAAACTAAGGTTGCAATGCAGAGATTTTGCTTACAGCTGCAGGAGAGGACAAAGGATCTGTAACAGGCAATGAGGAAAGGCAGAAGGAAAAATAGTAACAAACCAGTAAGTTAATCAGGGCCCACCTTTGTCTTGTTTTCTTTTGCTAACTCTGAACTGACAGAGGGGTGGATGGATCAGACTGACAAAGTGTGTGCAGTCACCATTTCCAGTCTCAGTGAACAGCAGTGTCACAGCAGCTCATCCCTGCCTGCACTGGCTGTTCAGTGTTACAAACTGCAATCTCCTTTCCAGCAAAGGCAGAGCTCCCTGTGGCCAAAGCTCAGCCCCGCCCTGAAGCACAGCTGGACTCCCACAAGCCTGAGCCACCCTCCAAAGTGTCACCAGCCCACCCTGGCAGGCAGGACAGCAAGACCATCTCCAAGTGCTACGTGCAGGTCACAGGAATGACGTGTGCCTCGTGTGTGGCCAACATCGAGAGGAATCTGAGGAGGGAGGATGGTGAGCTGTGTGTCAGTGTGCTCTGTCACAGTTCCAGGCTTCTGTGTGGAGAACCCATCTGGCTCTTGCAGGGTTTATCAGGGGTGGGTTGTCAGGACAGGTGTTCCTCCTCACCTCTGGCCCTCAGGGTGGGAACAGGGACATCCTTGTTGCTTTATGGACGTGCTGCCCAGACACTGCAGCAGCTGAGTGCTCCAAAGAATATTGGGGTCAAATAGGGCATCCTTTTGAAGGTAAAACAGCTCTTTCCTACTGGAGGGAGGTTCAGGGTGTGCAGCTGAAAGGCAGAAGCAGAGGTGTGCTTTAGGGAGCTGTGAGAAGGGACAGTGTGAGTGGATTAAAGGGACACAGGTTAATTTTAGCTCTGCAAGTCAGGGCAGTGGTGTCTGTGATTATATTTGCAGGTACAAACAACTGCATGACTGTGATGTAACAGAGTCATTAATGCAGACTGTGTTTAATTACTGTAATGAAGATGGATGGGTTTCAAGTCAGCCTGGATTTCAATTTTTTTCATCCTAGAAAATGGATGAATCTAAATCCTCTCAGTGCTCAGTAGGATTGCACTGAAATCTGCCCTTTCTCATACAGGTTCTCCTTAAAAAAGGCTTCCAGAAATAGTAAATGCAGATCAGAGAAATATGCAGCACTGTGTTTTAGAAGAACTTCTTTAAGGAAAAATAGATAATTTTTCATGTAGCATGGAGAGAATGTTTGTAGTTAGACTGTTAAGGGCATGCTGCTGATGTGGAGTGATGCTTTCATCTGTCACACCTGCACTGAGGTGCTCCCAAACATGAGGATGCTTTTCCTTATATACAACACAGAAGCTTTCCCAATCTCAATAAACTGTGCCTTCATGCTACAATAAATGCAGGATGTTTCCTGAGCCTGATCTGCCACTCACACACGTTGTTTTCCAGGAATCCACTCCATCCTGGTTGCCCTCATGGCAGGGAAGGCAGAAGTGAGGTACAACCCTGCTGTCATTCACCCTGCAGCCATCGCAGAGCTCATTCGGGAGCTGGGCTTCGGAGCCACCGTGATGGAGAACTGTGGGGAAGGAGATGGGGTTCTGGAACTTGTTGTAAGCTGATCATTAAACCCAGCCACCCTCAGCTTTTATTACTTTGATCTGTTGGATGTGCCTGTGTTAGTGTCCACTTCCTAGAGTTTGATGGTGTAATAGAGGTTAATTTGTGAAAAATGAAGCATCAGGGTGCATCAGGTATCACAAACTTCATCTTGTCCTGCAAACTCTGCTGGCTCACTACTACTACACAGAAAATGCAGAGAAACATTCTTGTACTTTTTCTGTATCGTTTTCCTGTTGCCAAAATTTACTCTTTTTTAAAAATTATTTTTTGTGTTTTTGAAGCTGAATGTAGCTCAGTGTCCCTCAGCTCTGAGACTGAACATCCAACAGAGCTTCAGCAGGGCTTAATAACCTTGTCCCTGTGCTGTGCTTCCTCTGGAAGGGTTGGAGGGGGCCCTGAGCAACATGATTTTGTGGGAGGCATCCCCCATGGCAGGGGTTGGAACTGGATGGTCTTTAAGGTCCCTTCCAGCCCAAACTGTTGTTTGATTCTCCAGTGCTCACACCCCAGATCAAAGCAATAAATACTGCAGCATGGTCACAAGCACTTTTCCTACTTGTTAAGATGCCTTTGCCAGGTAACCTGGGCTTTGCTAACAGGACAGAGCCTTGATTTTGCAGGTGAGAGGGATGACCTGTGCCTCCTGTGTGCACAAGATAGAATCCACCCTCATGAAGACCAATGGTGTTCTGTACTGCTCTGTAGCTCTGGCAACCAACAAAGCCCACATCAAGTATGACCCTGAGGCCATTGGTCCTCGAGATGTCATCCAGGTGATAAAGGTGAGCTGCATGTAGGCACCAAGCCTCAAATATCCAGTGTCCTTGGAAGAGTTACACACCCCAGAAATAGAAGGAAAGGCTGTTAAAAAGCAAAAGAATTGGTCTCTCTCCTTCCATCTTCTTTCTTCTTGGTGCAGGTTTTTGCAGCTAATTTGTGTGTTCTGACTTAAAAATGCTCTGTTACAACTTTGCCCAAGTTTTTAAAAATAAATACTGTGACAGCCAGGTCTTGGTAGACTTGGAGATACCAGCTAGAGGTTTGTAGAAAAATAAAGCACCTTTATTTAAAAATGAAGTACTGTTTCAGGTGAGAGGTGAAATAGGTTTCTCAGCCTTCTCCTTCAGTTTCTCAGTTTCTGTGCTTTAGGAACAACCATTTTGGAAAGCCACATTTTAGGATAGTATTTTATTCTAGAAAGGTGAATTTCTACATCAGATTGCTTTTCTCTTTTTGAAAAGTAATGGAACAGTAGAAACAGACAAGAATAACTAAAGAATAATAACATTTTATATCAGAAATGTTAATAAAGTTAATCAGAGGTAAGACTGGCACCATCAGTAATTTGGCAATAACTGAGCACAGAGTGCATTTTAGATCTGACTGTTCTCTTCTTTATTCTTGTGGGTTTTTTTCCCTTAGGATTTAGGTTTTACTACTTCCTTAGTCAAAAAGGATAGATCTGCCAGTCATCTGGATCACAAACAGGAAATCAGGCAGTAAGTATTCTGAACATACTAACATTCCAAAAACATCTTTGTTTCTTCTTTGTTATTCAACCATCAATTTATGATTTTTTTTCTTCTGTGACTGTGCAGACTTACTACTTAAAATATTCTCCAGCACTTGACTGCTATACAAGTTTTTCTCCTTTTTATTTTCTCTTTTTAAATCTGAGGTGGAAAAGGTCTTTTGTGGTGAGCCTGGTTTTCTGTATCCCTGTGATGGGGCTGATGATTTACATGATGGTGATGGACAGCCAGCTTTCAGATGCTCACGCACATCACAACATGAGCAGTGAGGAGATGGAGGCCCTGCACTCCTCCATGGTCCTGGAGTACCAGCTCCTGCCAGGATTGTCTGTCATGAACTTCCTGTCATTCTTACTCTGTGTCCCTGTACAGGTGAGTGGGGTCATGACAACTCCTGCCTCGTTGCTCAAATTAAGCCCTTTGTTGCACAGGACTTAAATGCTCAAATTGGAAGGTGATGAAGAAATTAAGTTTGAGAAGCAAATGCAGTTATGCTGATGCAAAATGCTTTTGAGGTTCTTAGGTGCTTCTGCTGTTGCCAAAATGATGGGTGCTGGGGACTCTCGGGGGCAGGGCAGGCTGTGGAGAGCTGCTGAGCTCCTGAGGGAGCTGGGAGGGCACTGGGAATACCTGTGGGAAGATCACAGCCCCAGCTGGAGCTGGGATTTTGTCCAGGGAGAGAGGCAAACACCACAGTAACCTGGAGGAGCTGCTGCTGTGTGTGAGAGCCGTGTGAAATGCCTTTGCAGGTGTTCGGGGGGTGGCACTTCTACATCCAGGCCTCCCGAGCCCTGAGGCACAACACAGCCAACATGGACGTGCTCGTGGTGCTGGCAACATCCATTGCCTTCCTCTACTCCTTCATCATCCTCCTGGTGGCCATGGCTGAGAGGGCCAAAGTGAACCCTGTCACCTTCTTCGACACGCCGCCGATGCTGTTCGTGTTCATCTCGCTGGGCCGCTGGCTGGAGCACGTGGCAAAGGTGAGGGAGCAGGAGCCAGACACTGAGAATCATTTCATTCTTGTGAACCTTGTAAAAAACACCCCATGCAAAAGCTTTGCTGGGTTCTTTTAATCTTTTTTGTTGTAAAATCATCTTTAATAACTGAACTAATAAAAGTTTGAGTTAATATCGGACTGTTTGCAGAAAGTGTTCTGTTAAAAGGGTAAATTGCAACACACACAGTTGTTGTTTACCCAGCTTTTTTTTCAATAGTATAGTCAGAAAAATATGAAAATTATTATTCTAGGGTAAAACCTCAGAAGCACTGGCAAGACTAATTTCATTACAAGCTACTGAAGCTACTATTGTTACCTTGGGCCCTGATAACGTTCTTTTAAGGTATCTTGATTTATCATTTGCTTTTTCTGTTGTTCCTTTTTTGTTGTTAATATGCTTAATTCACAATTTCTACTATTCTATAGAACTATGAAGTAAATAACTTCAGATTTGCTGGCAGATAAAAATATTAAAATGCAGAATTAACACTGCTTTGGTTTGTTAGTTTATTGCTGATTTTTTTTTCTATGATAAGAGAATTAGTGGATTTTCTTAAGTGGAAAGTAAATAAAATTACGATAAAATAGGCCATTTTAAAGAGCACTATGACTTCCTTGTGATCATTTTTTGTGCACTAATGCCAGCCAGTGGGGCTGTGCTTTGTGTGTAGTGCCAGCTCCTTTGCTTGGGTCACTCCAGTTGCAGTCTCTTACAAACCATTTGCACCATTGCAGTGAGGAGCAGGTGGATGTGGAGCTGGTTCAGAGAGGTGACATTGTCAAAGTGGTGCCAGGAGGCAAATTCCCAGTGGATGGCCGTGTCATTGAAGGACACTCCATGGTGGATGAGTCTCTCATCACAGGTCAGCATTTGCTTTTCCTTTGAACAAATCTGCAGAGGGGAGGTCAAAGCTGATGTTCTCCCCCTTGTTAGGAGTTGGCAGCTGTCCCCAAAGTGCCTTTCTCAGCAGTGTTGTGTCTGTTGTTGCCTTTCCTCAGGTGAGGCCATGCCTGTGACCAAGAAGCCTGGCAATACAGTCATTGCAGGCTCCATCAACCAGAATGGGACCCTTCTGATCTCTGCCACCCACGTGGGAGCTGACACCACTCTGTCCCAGATTGTTAAACTTGTGGAGGAGGCCCAGACCTCCAAGGTAGAGTATCACCCAATTCACCAGCTGGGATTTGCTGTCTCATGCAGGCAGCAGCACACCAAATCACTGCAGGGGTGGCTGAGACTGCTTGGCTTTGAATTGCAGCTGCATAATGAAGTATCTTGGTGAATAAGGACTTTGCTCTTGTCTACTGAGCCGAGTCTCATGCTCTTATTAAGTAAATCTGTAATTATAAAGTGTGGCAAGCCAAGTGTGCTGCAAGCAGCAGCTGTGATTCTCCTGTGCCTTCAGACACACACATGATGGTGCTGAGTGATGTTTCTCCTTCTCAGGCTCCCATCCAGCAATTTGCAGACAAACTCAGTGGCTACTTTGTTCCTTTTATTGTGGCTGTCTCTGTGGTTACCCTTTTTGCCTGGATTATAATTGGGTTTGTGGATTTTGAAATAGTGGAGAAATACTTTCTGGTAAGTAAATGTCCTTCAACACCTTCTGAAATTTTTAATAAGCAGCCTTACAATTCTATTAGACTACAGTGGTTCCCTTTCTGGATTACCCTTGCAGGCAGTTGCTTTTGTTATTACATTTTTTACATTTTGTATTTTTTAGTATTGTATCATTCCTGCATGTATGCTTAGAGAATCCACAGTAATTAATCAAGTCTGGTAAGGAATTTAAGAAAAAAGTTAATTAAAAGAAGTAAATAATCAACATCAAAAATTTCCCATCCATCCCTCCTCTGTGGGAAAAAGTCCCTCCTGTCACAAGCTCCAGTTATGGATGTAGCTCTGTGTAACTTCATCTGGACAGTCAGTGGAATTCATCTTCATAACAAATTCCAGAGGAGGGTCAGGACCCCAGCTTGCACTTAAGGGTTGCTTAGATCACAGGGTTCCTTGTTCTAATACTATTTCTGATTAGAATTTCTCAGTTTCAGGAAAGCCATCTTCATGTCTGCTTGGTTTTTTTCTCCCTACTGTGTATATTTTCGATAAAGTATCTTTTATTACAGTGCCTCATTCAAGAGCTGTAGCACCTTGTACTGATTTGAAAGCAAAACCAGTGAGAGACTCTTAAGTCAGAAATACAAGTTAATAGGAAAATGATAAAATAAATGTGATAGTAAAAAAAAAGACCCTTGACAGAGTCAGAATCCAGCCTAACACCCTGTTTGTTAGAGTGGTGGTAGCAGTCTAGATGAAGTGCTCTTGTTGAAGCAGTGATCCCATAGAAAGATCTGGCACCTCCTGTCCTCTGGGAATCCAGTTGTAGAGGGTCTGTGCTGTCCCAAACCCCAGATTTTATCCAGGTGGGAATGCTTGGCTCCTCCCCCTGGGTGGGGCATCTCACAATGAGCTGATGTCATTCCATGAGTCACACAGGGGGTCCTTGATTGCCAATTAAGCAGAGAGAACTCCTGAAGGGAGTTACCTGTGAGCCCTGGGCAGGGCATTGATGGGCCATGGACAGGAGATAGTCCTGAGGGAGGAGGCAGGAAAACACTGCCCCACCTGGTTCCAGCAGCTCATGGAGATGGTGATAGGATACATCCTTTGGGTATATCTTACATTGCAACCCAGGACACATGTCATGTCTTTTTAGAAAAATGTCCTATAAATAAACAGTTGATGCAGTATAGAAAACAAGTTGGTTAATCAATGATTAATTTAATAATTCATCTTAGGTTTGGTGCTTTAGCATTAATACTCAGCAGACACATTAGCAGATGCTTGCAACCTCCAAGATGATGTGTAGTCAAGTGTTTGATCTTTGATTGATTTGTTTGCTGTCCCCCCTGGGCAGGGCTACAACCAGAGCCTGTCAGCAGCAGAGGTGATCATCCGCTTCGCCTTCCAGGCCTCCATCACCGTGCTGTGCATCGCCTGTCCCTGCTCCCTGGGGCTGGCCACTCCCACAGCTGTCATGGTGGGCACGGGCGTGGGGGCACAGCATGGCATCCTCATCAAGGGAGGGGAGCCCCTGGAGATGGCACACAGGGTGAGCACTGGGGTGTGGTACAATCCTGCAAGGGCAGGGAGCCCCGGGAGATGGCAGAGGGTGAGCACCCAGCCTGGAGAGGGTGGTACAAGCTTGCACCTGGCCAGAGTAGAATGAGCTGCCTGGAAGTGGATTAAGTCCTGAGGGTTTGCAGCACCTCACAGAAATGGCTAAAAAATAGTTTGTGAGATGGCTCCTTGGGTGTGTTTTATAAAGCAAAAGGTTTTAATAAACAGAAAATAGTAAATGGTGAAAGAACAATACAGAGGTAAGACAAGGTTCTTACACCTGGCTACAAAACCCCAAAAAGCCCAGAAGCACCTCTGTGCTCCCTCTTAAGTACGCAACTATCAAGGAGGATTCTTTTAGCAAACTGCCCAATAAAAACCAGCTACATTTCTAAGGGACAGGTAGAGAGATCTGTGTTTGTCTTGGCCTTGAGCCAATGGCTGCCAGGAGAGCAAAACATTTCTACGACTTTTCCCTTTTAAGTCCTAAAGCGAAACTGAAACCCTTTTTTCTTATATGGAAAACATCTGCAGTAGTGTTTTACTGTTTGGGGAAGATGATGGAATGTCCTGGTGGGTCCCATCCAGCTGGGGATGTTCTGTGTTAGGTCATGGCTCTGTACTTGGGAATTTGGTTAAAGTAGGTGCTTTTCCAAGGAATCTGCACCTCTGTTCATGGACTGAAATCTTCCCCTTCCCTGCAGGTGAAGGTGGTGGTGTTTGACAAGACAGGGACCATCACCCACGGCACCCCGGAGGTGATGCAGGTGAAGTTCCTGGCGGAGGGGAATCTCCTCCCTCGGCACAAGGTGCTGGCCATCGTGGGCACAGCAGAGAGCAGCAGCGAGCACCCCCTGGGAGCAGCCATCACCAAGTACTGCAAAAAGGTCAGGGGCTCCACACAGCCTGCTCTGCCCTCTGGGAGAGCCTCTCTGGCAGGACTTCACCAACACCACAGGATTCTTCATGCATATTAAGTTGCTGTGTTTGATTGGGAAAGCTGAAAGTTGTGCAGCCACATAAATCACCTTATCAAAGGCACCCTTCAGACCTAGATTTTGATGATTATTTCCCTCCTCTGCTTTGTTCAAATGCACTTTATTTTTTGGGCTTTATAATTGCATCATGCTTTTATATATTTTAAAATGAAAAAAACAGTCTTGTGGTTTGGAACTTGGATTTGAAGCTCAGGGCTTTTGCTTTGGGTGACAGAAATGTGGGACTCTGAGAGGTTTGGAAGGCTTTTGAAGAAAAGTTCAGGCAAGTCTGTGATAGGCAGATAGTAGTGTTTCAAATTGTCATTTCTGATGTGAAGAGATGTACAGCTCAGAAGTGTTCAGAATGGGAAATCATTTGTGTGTTTGTGAGAAATCTTGTTGGTCAATCCATTCATCAGTGTCCATCCTCTTTTTCTAGGAGCTGAACTCAGACACCCTTGGGACATGTACAGATTTTCAGGTAGTTCCAGGCTGTGGCATCAGTTGCAAAGTCACCAATATTGAAGCATTACTCTACAGGAAAAACAGAATGGTTGAAGAAAACAATGTTAAAAATGTGACACTTGTGAAAATTGAGGAGAATCCAGATGAATCAGTGCAGCCTCCTTTGATCATTGATGCTGAAGTACCAAGTAAGTTAATTCTGAGTTAGAGAGTGAAATGGACAGTTTTTACACTTAGGAGTGTGGTCACCTATTTCTGCCTTGGAGAGCTGGGCTGACATCAAGGCACATGTTAAATAGTTGCTCATCAGTTTATTTCATGCTCACACATCACTCAGAATGTTTAAGTTAAATACAATTTCAAGTTGCATGTTGAATATGGGACTGGGAAATCAGATGGGAGTTGTCTGTCAGCTCTCTCTGGCTTTATTTTGCTTCATCCCAAGCTACCATTTGCTAGCCAAAATTGTGTGTATTTATATACTTGATTAGTTTTCACTCAAGAACTGCTCATTGTTAGGTCTTTCATTGGGCTGTTCATAGAAATCAGAAGCACTGAGAAGGTGACTTGGTCCTTTACTGTCTTTTGACCTGTGGTTTTTGGCCCTCTGACATGGGGTGACTCCCCAGGACTGAGGAAATGTTGGTGTCTCCTGGTGTAGGGCAGAAAGCATTGAGGAATTCTGTGTTTCTGTTTGGGATCCCTGCAGTGCTGCTCCAGTGCCTGCTGGGAGAGCTGGGCTGAGCAGGGAAGCTCCCTGGTCACCCATGTGATGGTAGCAGTGTGTTTTCTTCCCTCAGCTGCTGTGAGCTCTCAGAAGTACTCAGTTCTCATTGGGAACAGGGAATGGATGAGCAGGAATGGCCTCGTGGTGAGAAGTGAGGTGGACAAAGCCATGATGGAGCACGAGCGGAGAGGGCGCACGGCCGTCCTGGCAGCTGTGGATGGTGAGCTCAGTGTGACTGCCACTAAACAGCACAAAAACATCCCAGAAACAGAGATTAGGAAGTAGTGATGTCATAGCAGCTACACCTGAAGCAGGGTAATGGGATGAAAAGAGATAATTAATCAGTTTTACAGCACTTTCTTAGAGGAAAGGCTCTTCCTGCTTTTCTTAGCTGATAGGACAGTTGGGCATTGGTATAATACAATGCTAAGATTTAAAAACAAGCAAAAGGGGAGAGAGAAAAAAGGGAGTTTTTTATTGTGGTTGGACAGTCCATGCTCTATATTGCTTTTAATCTTGCTGCCCTGATACCTCTTACCATCCCACTTTTTACTGTCCGTATGAACTGGTTCTGGAACTGGACTTACTGGGGGAAGTTAGTTTTTCTAAATCAATCAAGATCTTTATTACAAACACTTTCTTTCTGTTTCCAGGAGTGCTGTGTGGCTTGATAGCTATTGCAGATACTGTGAAGCCAGAGGCTGAGCTGGCAGTGTACACTTTGAAGAGCATGGGCTTGGAAGTTGTGCTCATGACTGGTGACAACAGCAAAACAGCCCGGTCCATTGCCTCCCAGGTGAGCTGTGTCCTGCTTCCAGCAGGCAGGGTGGTGGGCCATGTTCCTATTGCTGCTGCTGTGAAAGATGTAGTTTTAAAAAATTTGGAATAAAGAGTGCAAGAAGTTATTGAATGGAAGTAACATCAGCTGTGGATTCAGAGCTGTTTTCACATCATCAGCTGGGTTTGCTCTTTAGCTCATGAGTGATAAAATGGGTTTCCCTTTTCCTGGCCACATCATTCCAGGCAGGAGCTTTGACAGCTGCTGGAAAAGCTGTGTCCTCTCTCTCTCTCTCTCTGTCCAGGTGAGAGTCACCAAGGTGTTTGCAGAGGTTCTGCCCTCACACAAGGTGGCCAAGGTGAAGCAGCTCCAGGAGGAAGGGAAGAGGGTGGCCATGGTTGGGGATGGCATCAACGACTCCCCAGCCCTGGCCATGGCCAACGTGGGCATTGCCATTGGCACGGGCACAGATGTGGCCATCGAGGCAGCTGATGTGGTCCTCATCAGGGTAAGAAACCAGAGCTCAAGGAGCTGTAGGAAGGGTCAGAAAGCCCAGGATGTTTTGGGTGATGCAGGGGTGCAGGAACTCCATCAGCTGGACAGCTGGAACAGAGATTGTCTTCACTGTGTTAGTGCAGGGATTATTCCATGAAGGAAACTTCCATGTTTTCTCCTCACTGCACCTTTTGGGGTAATTAAAGCTTGAGAATGGCAAAGGAAGACAAAGTGACCTGTCCTTTGGCAAGCATAAATTACATTTGGGAAATGCACCATGGCACCTCCAGGGTTACAGCATCAGCATCTCCTGGCAGACTGGGGTCAGTTTGTCACAGACTGCCTTTAAAACCTTCACAGTTCAGGCTTTGCTTGTGAAGTGTCTGTGTTCTAGGAATGGCCCAGCATCACTGCACTGGCTGATCCAAACTCCCTCTGCTTGGTCTGTGCAGAACCAGGCATCATGAATTCAGAAGTTGTCATTTGCTGCTGAACTGCAATATCAAAATGCAGCTTTTGATTTTGATTTGGACATTGCCTGGGTTGGGGTGGATTGGCACTGAGCAGAGCAGCCTCCAGAGGGCTTGCTGTGATAGGCCTGGTACAGTGCACTGCAGTGAGCTGTAAAACAGGGCTGTGCAGACACCACCTGTGTGCTTTCTGACTGCTCCAATTGACATTTCCCCTTACAGGATGACCTGATGGATGTGGTAGCAAGCATAGATTTATCCAGGAAAACTGTGAAGAGGATCCGGATCAACTTTGTCTTTGCTCTGATTTATAACCTGATTGGAGTTCCCATAGCTGCAGGTGAGTGAGTGCTGCCTGACTGATGGCACTGGGCTCAGGGAGCAGGAGATGGCAGTGATTTATTGTTGGGAGAGTTTCAACTGCCATTATTTCTGCCTGTCAGTAAGGGCAGAGTTCTCTGCCTGGGGACGTTGCAGTAGAATGTTTGTGAGCCTCCCACACTGTGGATGTGCTCAGCACATCAAAATAGCTTCAAGATAAAAGGTTTGTTGAAAGAGCCTGACCCTGTGAACAAGCAGTTTTATTGCAGGGTGGGCAGGACATGGCACCTCTGAGTTTCAGACTGAGGTTGTAGTTGGGATAAACCACAAATCCTTATGTATTAAATATTGGTCATTTAAACTAAAATCCCATTTACTTACAAATTACAAACCAACAAAAACTAGACAGTCTGTATGAAATTGTCTATTAATATGGGACTAATCCAGTGTGGGTTTTTTTAACTGCTGGTGTAATTTTCTAGGTGTCTTCCTGCCCATTGGTTTGGTTCTGCAGCCCTGGATGGGATCTGCAGCCATGGCTGCCTCCTCAGTCTCTGTTGTGCTTTCATCTTTGCTCTTAAAGATGTGAGTAGGAACAGTCTTGTGGTTTGGAACTTGGATTTGAAGCTCAGGGCTTTTACTTTGGGTGACAGAAAAGAAATGTGGGACTTTGAGAGGTTTGGAAGGCTTTTGAAGAACAGTTCAGGCCAGTCTGTGTTAAGCAGACAGTAGTGTTTCAAAATGTCATTTCTGATGTGAAGGGATGTACAGCTCAGAAGTGTTCAGAATGGGAATGCCTTAGTGGCCTTTGTGTGTTTGTGAGAAATCTTGTTGGTCAAATTATAAATGCCTCTGACTTGTGCATAATCAGTTTCTATCCATATTTCAGTGTACTTCAGCTTCAGAGGTGTTGCAACCCTGGAGGCTGAAATGTTTAGTCTTTCTGTGTTAAAAGGTGCTGCACATTTGACTTGAGATCTTGGGACAGGCTCCCAAGATTGAGTGACAGCACAGGGGCTGTGGGTGTGGGGTTTGAATGGTGTTGTGTGATCATAGGGTGAAAAACTTAAGGTTTAAGATTTTAGTATACAGTAATGTGTGTGAGCCAAGATGGAGGATTTGGGGTGTTGTCTAAAGTCCTCCTTTTCACCTTCTTCCTTTTTCATGGGTTTAGGTGAAAAAGGTCCCCATTGCAGACCTTTAGTGGTCATCATTGGGTCAAGAACATCAATAATAGAGGTGTCATCTCATTACTGGGTATATAGTTTGGTATATAGTGCTTAAAAACCTTGAGAAAAAGTCAGTAGTGGCCATTTTGCCATGTTTTTCTAGCAGCTGTTGAGAGCTCACACTTGTGAGTCTGTAAATAGTCTGTGAATAGATAAGATTTAATAAATCACAAAGTCTGAACTCAATCATCCTGACCTTGGCAAGAACAAGACAAGGAACCAGCACCATAACACAGAGACATTGACACATTTTGGCTTTTCCTCCCTCAGGTACCAGAAGCCAAGCTCGGAGAAGCTGGAGCTCCGTGCCCGTGGGCAGCTGAGGCACAGGAGCCCCTCAGAGATCAGTGTGCACGTGGGGATGGGTGAGGGTGGGCCTGGCTCCCCCAAGCTCAGCCTGATGGACAGGATCATCACCTACAGCAGGGCCTCCATCAACTCGCTGCTGTCGGAGCGGCGCTCGGTGAACAGCGCGGTGCTCAGCGAGCCCGACAAGCACTCCCTGCTGCTGGGGGACTTTGGGGAGGAGGATGACACTGCCTTGTGAGAGACTCACTGCTCCCACCCCCACTAAAGCAAAGGAAAAAACCCCAAAGCAAAAAAAACACAACCAAAACAGCTGCTGTGAGATCTGTGCATGTCCTGGTCCTTGTGGAGGATGCGTTTCTTCGTCGGTGGCTTTTGCAGTGACTTTCCAGGGGCTTTTGTGGGTTTTTAATCTAGACTTACCAAAAATATCTGCTGTGGGGCTGTTGATGCTCACAAACAGGGCTGTGTTCCCATTCCATGGAGCTTGCAATATAGCATTTATTTTGGCAAATTGTCAAAACACAATTAAGGAGACTGAGGAAGCAGAAACTGATTTCCCAGCCTTTACCAGGCTGTCTTATGCATAGTGGAGTTCAGTACTGTGCTAAAAAATTGTGAATTTGCTTCTGGCAAATCCTGAAGGCTCTGTTTGCAGAGAGATGTGCCTTACTTCAGAACCCTCTCACTCCCACAGCCTGCCTTCTGCCAGAAATGGATCCTCTCAAATGCCTTGTCTTGTTGTCAACATCTGGTTCCAGCTTTTCACACTCCAGGCTGCAAATCACCTCCGTGGGATGTGGATCCCTGGTGGAAAACAGGGAGGTTTGGGGCTGTGCCCACACTGAGCTCTGCACATCCTGCCCAGGACTCTCCTGCCCTGACACTGCCTGAAGCTTGTCTGGGTTGGGAGGTTGGCTCATTCCCAACCTCTCCTAAGCCAAAAACTCCTGCAACACCTGAATGCAATTCCAGTGTGAGGTGGTTTTAGCCAAAGTGCTTTAGGAAGGAGCAGTGCTCCCCACCAGGATCTACTGGCACTCCTTCAATGAACCTGGGGAGTTTGTCACAGACTGCCTTTAAAACCTTCACAGTTCAGGCTTTGCTTGTGAAGTGTCTGTGTTCTAGGAATGGCCCAGCATCACTGCACTGGCTGATCCAAACTCCCTCTGCTTGGTCTGTGCAGATCCAGGCATCATGAATTCAGAAGTTGTCATTTGTTGCTGAACTGTAATACCAAATTCAGCTTTTAATCATGAAATCATTAGTATCAAAAATGTCCTCAGTGAGAAAGAGATGCTCATCAGCAGTAGCTGTTTGTTACTCACTGAACCTTGCTCTCCCCATCCACTGCTGAGGCAGTTGTTGGCAGCAATTGCTGGGTTCAATAATGTTGAATTTTATCATGAACTGCAGTCCATGATGTAAATGTGTGCCAGTTGTGCTTGTAGAGGAGAAATACTCAGTTTGGTGAAGACAAAGAGATTCTCTTTAGTGTTCTGCTTTTTTAACTCAAAGCCTGATGTCAGGGCACAGATTGTGTATGTAAAAAGTCCTGAAGTAAACAGCTCTTGCATTTTATCTGAGAACCACCAGAAACCTCCTGTTGTGTGAGAGCAGAAGAGCTGTGCTGGGGATGTGTTGTGAGGAAATCAGGGTACCTGCATTGCTGTGAGGAGAGCAGTACCACGTGCTGCTGGTTCAGGAAAACAAAATATTTCTGTAGCAGGATTTGGGTTCTTCATACCTCTCCATGAATATAGAGTATTTTTATAAATTAGATTATACCTGTGTGTAATATGTGGTCTTGTTACATGCTGAGATCCATCACTGCAGAGCCATTCCATGAGGGTTTGTTCTCAGTGTGCAGCAGCAGAGTTCTTACAAAGCAGATCATTACCCAAAGCTGTTTGATGGTTTTTGGATGGGTTTTAGTGCTTCACAATCATGCAGAGATTTCAGTTGTCCTGTCTATCCCCCCCTTCTGCCTGTTGTTGGCAGGGCTGTGCAGGTGGAAGGGAGGTGGTGACACATTCCTGCCTGTGCTGTGGCTCTCAGTCACTCCCTCAGAGCGGAGTGTCAGTGCTTGGGGAGGGGATGGCATGGAAGTGGCACTTCACCCTCCCACTGCAGCAAACTGGGAGGGAATTCAGGTTCCAATTCCTGGTTATAATAAAATAAAGCAGCATTAAGAACTTGTTTAACAATTTCCAAATATATTTTTAGAGCCCTTTGTCTTCAAGCTTTCATTGTCCAAATGCTGTGTACGTTGAATGTTCATGGCTTTACCTCCAGCTTTTTCCCAACACAGGTGTTTTTCCTGGGCTTTATCATTTTCTGTGAAACTCAGTGTTTGATCCAGGTACAGCAAAACAAGGCTCTTTCCAAACCAGGACACTTAAAGAGTTTCAGGATGATTATCAGGGAATAAGGAACAGCAGCAGCTGCTGGGAGGGATGTGGGAGCAGTTTATAGGGACAGCCACAGGATCTGGGGAGGGGAAATAACTGAGCCCAAGGGGGTGGGAGCAGGGTGGTTGTGATAAACTCAGATTTTTGAAAGCAGGTTTTCTGTCCAGCACTCCCCAGGTGTGAGGTAATGACTTGTAGGATGTTTATCTTGTGATTAAAATATTACAAAAGGTGCTTTATGTTGAAGAACCAAAATCCCTTTCGGTCTGAATGTACAGTGCAAGTGGAATCATGTGTGGGAGCTTAATGTTTTCCCAAATGTAAATGTTTTAATATGTAAATAGGTTGCTTCTGTTGGAGACACTTTGGATTCAGAAATTTAAAGTATCACTTGGAAACAGTCAGCTACAAACAATATTGTATTACTCCTTTGTCTATTTTATTGTTTTCTGTGTCTAGCTATTTATAAACCTGTACTCTATTTAATAAAAAAGTATATATGCTCCAGGCTTTAAAAGTTGCTCTTTGAATCTTACCAAAATCTACTTTTAAAAGAGTTTAAAACACTTGAAATTTTATACAAAAAAACCAAAAAAAGAATGTGAAGTTGCCAGAACACAATGGAAGCAAGAAAACACTTTTATTTATTAAAAACTATGGTGTTTTTTTTTTCTTAGAAGTTTCAACTTTTTTTTTTCCTCAGAATTTTCATTTGTAATGTTTTAAACTGGAGAATTGTTGTTATTCAGTTTTAGGGATGGAGAAGTGACTGCTGGTTGCAATGTTAATGTAGGGCTGTTACAGTTCTCTGCCTCTCAGAACATGTTGTCTCACGTTTCCTATTCTTTTAAGACTGTGCCTCCATCATTCTAATGGCAATTATAAGCTCTGCAATAAAAATGTAGCATCCAAAGGCTGTTTTAAATCATGTTCTTTCATCTCCTTTAAATTTGTGTAGCTGTCTCAGCAAAAAGCCAAGCACTGGGGTTTAGGAGCAGTTCCAGCTCTGTGAGACACAAACACTGGAGCAAAGCCTGCAGAGCTGGGGGCAAGTGGGGCTGCTGGAAGTTGGGGAATTGGGGAATAATCTCGTGTAGGAGCATCCCTGTGTTAGAAATGGGGGAGAGCAGAGGTCCCACAGTGACACCTGGCCCAGCAGAGCCAGAGCTGCTCCCCCTGCACTGAGGTTTGTGACATCCCCATGGCCCTTGGGCAGGCTTTTCCTCCTCAGTAAAAACAGGTTTTCTTGTGTCAGGATGAAATTTCCCATATTTTAGTTTGTGCCTGTTGACCCTTGTTCTGTCACTGGGTGTTACTGAGCACAGTCAGGTTCAAGTTGGATCCAAGTCCTTCCAAGATGAAGAATTTTGCTTTTCCTTAAGATACAACCCCTGTAATTTCATCCTCTTAGACTGTCTCAGGCCTTGCCTTGGATGCCCCATCAGGTGTGGAAACCTACAGTTTTGGCACTTGTGGTTGGGAAAATGCAGGTTTGTTGCACAAAAACAGTAACCAAAATACTTGGGACTGTTTAATTTAATTGAGTTATTTTGGGTTAAGGAAGTGTGTGAACCTTCTCATTTCAAATGGAACTGTTTTGTCTGAGCTCTGAATGAATTAAAAATAAATAAATGAAAAGCCAAACCAAAAACCTTATTTAAATAGCCAGGAGGCCCCACATCCTATGGACTAAGCTGTGATAGAAATATCTCTGCTTTTTTCTATCACCCTTCACTGTGATTCAAGAAACACCAACTTTAATACAGAATTTAAAAATTTTAAGACTCTCCTGGACTTTTAAAATGTCTCTCCTTTCCTGAAACCTGCCAAGTCAGTGTTTCCTAAGAGAAAACATGAGCTGTCCCAGAGTAAACCCTGTTACAAGCCCTTGAGCTCAGTTTAGTAGAGCAGCCTCACCTCCCCTGGTGGCAGTGAGCACGTGTGAGGGGTGAGCAGAGCTCTCACTTTCCATAGCACTTTTTCTTAGGGAAAAATGGGTGAATTATGTGATCAAACTGAGCTTCATTCTACATTGTAAAAATCAGTGGAACAAATAGCACCTTTAAGGGCTCTGATAGAAAATGGTACTGTAGATAATGGGAGGATTCATGTTAATTTAAAGCTTACTGTGAGTGGCACTAGAGAGACACAGCAATGCTCCTGCAGCCTGCCACAGCCAGGGTTAACACTGGAGCCTCTGCAGCTGCTGCCTCAAACATCACCTTCCCAGGCTTGCTGGAATCCATTTGCCATTTCACAGTGTGCAGTTCCTGCATGGGTTTTTGAACCACTCCCTTGATGCTTTCAGTTCAGGATGGTTGCATCATCTTTTAAGATGTTCTTTCTCTTTTTTTGCCCTTTTAAACTAACATTTTTAGACCACATCTCTGCAGAGCAGCATGACAAGCCCTTGAGGTCAGATTCTCATGACAAATTCAGCATCTGCCTTGATGGCAGAGCTGTGCCATGGGCAATTTGAGGGGTTGTTTTTTCCTTCCAGCTGACTGGACAATTTAAGCAGTAGCTGTGAATTTGTACCGTGTCTGCTTGGTCATGAAGGAGAACTGCTGAGCAGGTAAGATGGGGTTGTCTGTATCCCATTAAACACATCTCTAAAACAAATTTGTAAGGAGAATTGGAGAGCTGTACACACACACACACACTCAGGTGCAGGAAAGAGAAAGACAGATTTTTGAAAGCAGAGATTTTTGGTTCTCTGTCCAGCACTGTCTCTGTCCAGCTGAAGAGGATTCTTCAGCATTTTTTAATTAACCCCTCATTCCATGTCATGCATGGACAGGCTGATGCCCTTTGTCCCTACAGGAATGAGACTGTGCAGGCATTGGCCAGGTGAGGGAGCAGCCAGGAGATAAAGTCTGCCTTTATTCTCTTAGCACTGTGCCTCTTGTTCAGGCAGCTTTTCCCACAGCTCCAGATTGGATGCTCTTTATCTTTCCTACACGATGCCTGCTTGAATATTGACCCTGTCCCCCTGCAAGGAGAGCAGAGCACTCAGACCTCATGCTGCAGCCTGTTTTTAAGGGCAGGTTTAAACTGCAGGGGTGGTTCTGCAAGCAGGAAGTTCCTGCAGCCTGGGTCACAGGACACAAGAGGGAGATGCAGATTATTGCTCTCCAAACCACAGCCCTGCTGCTGGTCCCACAAACACACCCCAGGGCACCAAAGCAAAGTCTGCCTAAACGTGCACAGTCCTGTTCCTGTGGGATAAATGCAGCAGGATCATGCAGGAGAGGCCTGCCAGTCTAAAGTACAGCTGCTGCTTCATATTCCCAGGAATGACGTCCTAGGATGGTCACAGGCCTGACCCCAGCTCCTTGGGTTTGTCATTACCAGCCCTTTGCCCTCCTGGCTTTGCTGCACTGGTTAATTTAAAAGTGCAGGGGTTGAACTGCTGGCATGGGCTTTTTTTTCTTTAAATATTTGCAATATATTCTAAATATTTCACAACAGGAGGGAAGGACAGAGAGGTGACTCAAGCGTGGAAGTGAGCTTTGAATGTGTCTGTATTCCCCTTTCTTTGTAACTCCTTTTACAAGACACAAATTCTCATGCCTGGGCCATTTCCCATCTGTAATTTGTTTCTGCCACCTCAAGTTCTCACGTGAGATCCTCCCTATTCCTCTATCTCATGTTCTTCACACAAAAAATGGGGGAAAAACAAAGAAGGATAAAACCAGACAACACTGAATAAGCTATGGCTGCGCTTCTGCCAGAACAGTGATCTTTGTAAGTGCACCAAGATTGCTCCAGACTTCTTTTCCAACACTCTTCTAACCTATGGGATATAGTGGAGTTGGTCCTATTGAGTAGAGCACTCTTGGTCATTTTTATTTATGCCTTGCTTAGTCCTTTATTGCTGAGTGTCCTGTCTACCTGGGGATTCACCAGTGTCCTGCTGTCCCTTTTCCCTCAGCTGTGGCACATGGCTGTCCCAAATCACTGTGGGTGCTCAGGTTACTGTGTTCGTGCCTCCACACACTGTGACTCTCCTGCTCCACACTTTTTTACTCCTAGAAGGTGACAGGCAAGCTTTTGAAATCAAAGCCTTGTCCTAATGAATGAACCCATTTCCCAGGGAAAGCAGGAGGTGCAGCAAGGGCTGGGTTGTGGGCTGCAGCTGGGAAGAGCTTTCCTTTCTGACTCAGCATCGAGGAATTTAACCTTTGCCTTCGGGGAAAGCAGCACAGCATGAAGTAGTACAGGGAGAGGGAAAGGGATTAATTTCGGAACAGTTAAATAGTTACAGCTCCTGTGGATCCAGAGAACCCCTTCCTTATCTCCTCACTGGATACCCTTTAAGATTTGTTCCCCTGCTGGCACCTGTGCTTGTGGCTTGGCAGGTGGAAGTGGCTCTGGCCAGCTGTGCTTCGAGCAGTGACCCCAGCCCTTCTCTGCAGCCTGGATTCAGGACCCGTTCAGGATTTGACTCTCAGGCCTTGCTGAAGGCTGGATCCACACTGACACTTCCAGATGTCCCTGCTCACAGGGGACTCTGAGAGCACTGTCCAGGGGCTCTGGGTTACAAGGACCCACCTTAGCTGCAAGGTTGGGTCTGATTTGCTACAGGAGGGACCCCTGGGTACCCACTGATTTACTCTGCAGGCAACACTGAGACCATTACTGGACCTATTTTAAGACCCTTACCCAGCTCTGTTGCCCTTCTCTGGACTCTCTCCAGCCCCATTCTGTCAGCAGAGAACTGATTTTGTGACCACCACTTTCTCAGTGGTGTCTGTACATTTTTGTGAGCGTGGCAAAAAAATAACCCTGTCAGCACCAGAAAGGCCTATCCTATGGGCAAAAATGACAAAAGGCCATGAGCTCCTTTTTCACCCAGAACAGGTCAATGCACTGGGCTATTGTCCCCCAACACACAGCCCACTGCACTGTGTTAGAGGCTGCACGTGTGTTGGGGCAGGGGATTTCTGCCTGCACCCACCAGCTCTGAGAACATGGAGTGACAGGTCAGCAGGGAATGGCTTTACCTGACAGGGAAAGGTTGGGATTGTCTCCAGCTCTGGGGTGCCCTGCACAGGAAGGACACGGGGCAAATCCAGAGGAGGCACCTCTGGGATGGAACACTGCTCCTGTGAGGAAAGGTTGAGAGAACTGGGATGGTTCAGCCTGGAAAAAAAAAGGCTTTGTGGCCTTCCAGCACCTGAAGGGAACCTACTAAAAGAGGGAGAAATACTATTTACCAGGGCCTGGAGTGGCAGGNAGAAAGAGGGAGAAGTACTATTTACCAGGAATTACAGGACAAGGGGGAATGGATTCAAACTGAAAGAGAGCAGGTTGAGGTGAGATATTAGGGAAAAAATCTTCCCTGTGGTGGTGGTGAGGGCCTGGCACAGGGTGCCCAGAGAGGCTGTGGCTGCCCCTGGATCCCCGGCAGTGCCCAAGGCCACGTTGGACACTGGGGCCTGGGACAGTCCCGCCCATGGCAGGGGGTGGAACGAAATTGTATTTAAGATCTCTCCCAACCCAAACCCCTCCGTGATTCTACTAAACCATGCTGCCGCAAGGTGTATCCCTTCAAACAGTTATTTTGTCCCCAGTTGTCTTGAGAAGTATTTATGTAGGTCACTTAAAAATATCCGGGGTTTCGTCTCGTCCTTTACGGTCTTCATTTGGCTTGCCCCAGGCCTATGGCTCAGCCGTGAAGTGCCTGCCCTTCCTCTGAAGGATGCCCACCAGCCGACACACGTTTAGACACCACTTCTGGGTGATTTTCCCTCAGATAAGGTGCGGGACCGTTAATTTGGTGCTCAGGCACACAACCCCGCGCACTCCCGGCGCCCTCCGGGAGCGGCGGCTGCGTGTGGGACGTGACCGGAGCCGGCGCCGCAGGCCCCGCCCCCGAGAGGCGGGATGTCTGCTGACGGACAGGAGATTTGACCAATAGAAATGCAGACAGAACAGCACGGACCAATCGCTGACGGGAGGGGCGGGGCGAGGCGCGCTGGGTGGTGGCGGCGCGGGCGGCGCTGCGGCAGAACGCAGAGGCGGCGAAGCGGAGCGGGTTGAGCAGTTGTGGAGTAATTCCGGCCGGCAGCAAACATGTCTCTCTCCAACAAACTCACCCTGGACAAGGTGGACGTGAAGGGCAAGCGCGTCGTCATGAGGTGAGGCGTTTCGGGGAGAATATGCGTCCCCTGAGGGCCGCCCTGCTCCATCCTCCACGCTGGGGCCGGGCCGGTGCCCCCCGGCAAAGCAGCCCCTTGCCCGAGCCCGGCACGTGTCGGTTTGTGCGGTTTTAGTTTCACGTTTTTTCGCTCGTTGGGCGTTGAGGAGGCTCCTGCATCATCATGGAGCCGGCCCGGCTCCCTGCGGGGGAGGTGGCGGCCGGGCAGGGTGTAAATCCCGGCCCGGCTCTGCCGCTCTGGATCACCCCGCTCGCACGTGTGGCGGTCACAGGCGGCTTGAGGGGACATCCAGCCAGCCTGTCGTGCTTTTATTCCGGAGAATTAGCCCCCCAAAAAAGCTTATTTCCCAATTATTTTCTTGATGTAAATTCAAATAGCATTGCAATAGAAAAGTGAAGATACCGCTCTGCCCAGCTATCCAAATACCGATAATTCAGTATTTCGCAGTAGGGATCGAATAATAAAATCACAGAATGGCCTGGGTTGGGAGAGACCTTAAAACTCATCTCTTTCGACCCCCGTGCCAAGGGCACGAACACCTTTTGCTAGACCAGGTTGCTCCAAACCTCTTCTGGCCTGGCCTTGGACACTTCCAGGGATGGGGCGTCACCGCAGGTTATCGGCACATCCTGGTCTGAAACCCTAAAATAGCCATTCATAGCTTATTTATAAAGCATCAGTGCCTGAAAGCCTCATGTTCAAGTTGTTGCCAGATCCTGGGAGATAAGGGCACCAAGGTACATCGTGATATATCCTGCTCGAAATACTTTTATTATGGGGTAGTTTATTCAAGGTCACTATAACGTGGCTACTGCGTGTGTGTTATCTACTCTGTGAGTAGGCAGGGACAGCAAAAGTAAAGCTCCTCTTACTCGCAGTCTAAAAGACAGCTTGCTCTTTTCACCCCTTGTCTCTTCAACGTTGTTTTGAACTAGTTCCCTAAAAATTTGATTAACAGAAACCAGCCCGTGTAGCAAGTACTGAAGAAGCTTGCTCAGGACTTCCGTGCACTTACGAAGTCTGGTACAACTAAAGATCTTTCTATTTCTGTAGAAGTCTGTACCTGACTATTTTTTTGACCATCTGACTGGTTTTTTTCCATTTCTGAGTCATGTTACAGAGAGCAGCCGTGCATTGGCAGGGGATGGGCCGGGTTTGCCTGCTCAAAATCTCCGTTAATTAATGCTAAATAATTAATTTTGCTGTTTTGTGAGGGGCTACCTAAACGCAGCAGGTGAGCTGCCAGGCTCCGTGTCTCCTGCCTGCATCTCACCTCTCTGAAACCAGTCACCACGTGTTCTCAGTAGTACTAAAATCGATACCTCTCCCTTTTCTCCTCATGTTCGTTTTAATTTTGGCGTACTCGCATCCTGCTGAGCTTACGGTGCTAATGCCGAAGCTTCAGGAAAAGTTGAGAATGGGGAGGAGAGAGGGCTCAGGGGAGCTCAGATTTCAGTGGTCTGCAGGGGGGAAGAAGGCTGAGCTGGACCTTTCTTTTGTAGTTTTGATGGCTCTATAAAGCAAACTGTTCTTTTATTTTCTCCTTTTAGGATAATGGTGCTTTTCTTTGCCCCTTCTAGAACTCGACCACTGTGCTGTGGGGCTGCCAGTTCAATTTCTTTCTGCTCAGCTACTCCTGTTTTGCTGGCAGCTTTTGTTCTTACTTGTTTCACGTGCTGAGTGGGCTGCAGGGGGATTCACTCACACAGCTTGCTGAGCTTGATGTTCTTTAATGTATAGAACGGTGAAGGATGCACACTCTGCTCTCTGCAATTCCCTCTTCCAGCCATGGGTGTTCCCTGAGTGAGCAATTCCTGCCTTCCGAGGTTATGCAACAGCTTCCTGCACATGGGCACAAGGGCTGCCAGGAGAAGGGCTGGTGAAACTCCTCCCTGCCAGCCCCTCAGCTGGCACGAGCCAGGAAGTTACCTCAAGATCCAAGTCAGGTCTTCCAGGGAGAATGTGATAAGCCACAGCACTCGGCTGTGGGAGATTAGAGCTGCAGAGGACAGAAATTAAAGCTTCCTGGAGCTGCCTGCTGGCCACAGTAGTCTAGCCAATTATTTCAGAAACCCCAGGTTTCTAGTCGTTGTTCCTTTGGATGTTCCTCGTTGGGGATCTGAAAATATGTTGTTTAAAAATAAAAAGTCCTGCTCAGCATTACTGCTGCTCTGGTCCTGAGCATTAGGATGTGTTGGTGGCCCAGCTTTCCTGAGTTATTCTACCAGTGGTTGTTCTCTATTTGTTGTGTTATCACAAGCACAAATGGCTGATAACACATTGATTTCAGAATGGAACTTGTCAGCAGGGCAGAGGTGAAGATCTGACTCTAATTGTAACACTGCTTTTCTAGCCAGCACCTTTACTGGCAGGTTCACTCACTCATTTGTTGAATATCAAAAATTAAATAAAACAAGTAATACAATAAATTCGTTGAATATTTAATTTTGCTTCTGGTTTTATTTTTTAGGGTTGACTTCAATGTTCCAATGAAGGATCACAAAATAACCAACAATCAGAGGTGAGCTGTAATTTCCATCCCAAATGGAGGCCCCAAAGTCTGCTGTGTCTCTGACTTCACCCCAGTACCTGGAACATTACCATGATTAGGCTGTCATTGCTTATACCAGAATATTAAAGGTGTCAGAGAAAGTCCTACAATTCTTAATTAAACTTCCTGCAGTTGTTAGCAAATCACACTTAATTACAAGGCTGATACTCACTGTGGCTGCTGGGGAAAGCATATGGGAAAAAATCTCTTATTTTAGAGATCCTGAACTTCTAAGTGTGCCATGACCATTTAACAGCCACATCCCTTAGGCTGTGTGGAAGATATCTTTGTTTGTTTCTATCCAGAAGTCTCTGTGCCTCCTGCTTACCCTGGGGCTGTGGTAACCTTTGGTCTTGGTTAGAATAATTGTTACAGTGCAGCACACAAACCCTGGGGTTTAGAAACTGATGGCAGATGTCTTGCCCTGCTTGTCTGCCACTTGCAGGCAGGTGTCACTTTTGTTCACCACAGTGTTCCCACTGCTCATCTTTTTTCTATTGGTCAGGGAGCCCACAGTAGCCCAGGAAGCCTGGTAGTGTTCAGGTGTGTCCTGGCATTTCTGAGCAGTCAGCAGAATTTAGATTACAAAATTAATTTTAATTCTATGTCCTACATTGCTTGGAAGATAACAGTGAAATGTATGAAAACAGGCTGGGGTGGAGAATTTTGTTGATGCTCTCTTAAGGAATTGTTCTGTCCAGCTCTTGGGCTGTTTCTTTTGTCATATTTGAGGCACAACTCCTGGGGCTCATGTGGAAGTGGTACTAACCTGCTTGCCTGGTTGGCTAATTGAGTCCTTACTAATTAGTTCTTCTGTGCTATTACAGAATCAAGGCAGCTGTTCCTACCATCAAGCACTGCTTGGACCATGGGGCCAAGTCTGTGGTTCTCATGAGCCACCTGGGTCGCCCCGATGGTGTCCCCATGCCTGACAAGTTCTCCTTGGCCCCAGTAGCTGTGGAGCTGAAGGCACTCCTGGGCAGGTAAAGTGGAAAAGCAGCCTGGTGTGCATCAGGCCCTCCCCCAGGAAGTCACTGGTGAGGTTACAGTGTGTGTTTTGTGTTTGCAGGGAGGTGTTGTTCCTGAAGGATTGTGTTGGTCCTGAGGTGGAGAAGGCCTGTGCCAGTCCTGCTGCTGGCTCAGTCATCCTGCTGGAGAACCTCAGGTTCCACGTTGAGGAGGAAGGGAAAGGCAAGGATGCTTCAGGGAACAAGGTAAAACTTCAAGTGTGGCTTTCATGTGTGCCTGCTCTGGTCTGTCTGCTCTCTGCTGCAGGTGGATGAGGAGCCAGCAGCCTCTCCAAAGGCTGTGAACCTGCTCTTAACAGCATACCTGATATCTTTAGTTCAGTGTTGTGCAAAAATTTTGCACAGTTGTGCCACTGTTGTGCAAAAGTTTTGAGTGGAATACAGTGAATTTTCAAGATGAAACAGCTCAACTGACAGGCTGTGATGACTGTCAGAAAAGGAGAAAGAAACAAAATAGAGCTGTGCAAGAAATTGCTGCTTGTTAGGATTCAGTTTTGGATGTCTAAAATCAGTTTGCAGACAGTTTGTTGCCACCACACCCATAAGAATGATGCTTCTCTTTTGGGTTATATGGCCAATATTTCTGCAGCACAGGGGTTACCAAACCCTCCTCTAAGCCTGCCTGCTGTTCAGAGTAGTTCTCTAGCACCAGGCTGCCTTGCACCTCTGACATTTTGTTGAAGGTCAGCAGAGTGCTTGCTCCAGACTGCTGCTTTTCTTAGCGATGGTGACCCCACTGGCTTTACAGGGGCCTTGGCTCTCTTCAGATCCAGTGCTTGGAGGGAATGCTGACATGGAGTGGTGCCCTTTATGGGCTGACACAGGACTCCTGCAGCTTGGGAACACAGCAGAGACTTGGTGAGCCTGTGCAGATGGCAGGGGGAAATTGAGCAAATCTGGAATTACTCACTGCTAGAACTGTGTGCCACTGCAGGTGTAGTGACAGGGAGAAGAGTGGGGCAAAAATTCATTTTCTCTGGGAGACAGTCCCTTAGTTTTGTGTGTTTCTGTAATTCCCAAGTGATTTAGTTGGGTGTGTGCATATGGAAGCACACACTGCACTGAGCACAACAGGACAGAGCTGCCTCTCAAGGAAACAGTGCTGCAGTACAGGATTGCAGGTCGCTGACTGGTGCTTAAACTGTGTTTTCCCAAAAGCAGATGTAGTGGTGGAGGTTCCTTCTGTCAGAGCCTCTTGTGTTCTGCTGTTACAGATGCTACTGGTTCGAACTGGAGCACTTGATCTCTGCACAGCCAGGCAGTTTGCTGAGTGAAGGAGAAGTTCATAGCATTGTTCTGAGATGTGTGTGGTCCTGCTCAGGCTCTGCTAGAAAGGGCCCCCAGAGCTGTGCTGAGCCCTGCTGCCATCTCTTGGAGTGCCTCCCTGCCACTGTCCCTGTGTGTCACATCTGGGTGCTGGCAGTGGCCTGCTGTGGGTGATGAGCTGACCCAGCAGAGAGCCCTGGGAGGGGGCTGGCCTGACTCCAGTCTGGGCTGGTCCCTACAGCAAGTGGCTGTCAGCTGCATCTGAGCAGTCCCCTGCTGCCCTAGTGAGTCCCTGCATGGTGGGAAGGAAAGCTGAATGCACCAGCCATCCCCTGAGGATTCGGTAGGATGCTTGGGGGAGTCTTCTAACAGAAATACACCTGATCTTACTCATTACATACTACCCTTAGCTCTGCATTCTCAGCATTGGCTACTTCCACTGTGGCCTGTTGTAGTGTGCAGGCCTGTTATCAGACTGTTAATCCTCAATGCAGTTGCTAAATCAGTCCTTCAGGAGCTCAGCTTTATGCCTGTGTCTCTTGGAGACCATGCTTTCTTTGTTCAGTGAGTGAACATGGATTTGTTAAGCCTGATCTCAGCATTGCCTTGTCTCTCCATATCTTTCCTGTGCTACCTGTGTTCACCAGACAGCACTGGAGATCTGTTGGAGGGAGACTGAAAGGTTTGTGGTGCTGCAGTTAAGAAGTGGAACAGTTTTCAGCAACAGCAGTCTGGGGAAGTTTAAAGTGGAATTTAAACAATTTAAGCATTTTTATTGCTCCTGCTGGACTGGGAAAAAGCAAATGAAGACAGGGACCCACCAGATGAACGGATTAATTTCTCAAACAGACCTTTGCTTTGGGTTTATGAGGTAAATAGCTGACTTTGAGCTTAGATTCCAAGTCTCAGGGTACAGACTTGTCCTTCTTTCTCTTTTTAGATCAAGGCTGAGCCTGCAAAGGTGGATGCTTTCAGAGCCTCTCTTTCCAAACTGGGAGATGTCTATATCAATGATGCTTTTGGCACTGCACACCGAGCTCACAGGTGGGTTCTTGTTCCCCTTCCACAGGCAGACCTGCACAACAATATCTGCTGTGGAAACACATCAAATACTGCCCCTGAGGAGTTTTAACTTCCTTTTGGGCTTATCTTGTTGTGCTGTGTTTGTTTCTCAGTAGTGGATTTACTGGAGGTAGTTGTCATCACTGTGCTCTTTCAAGTTTGTCTCTGGGTACAGGAGAAAGCTGAAACAAGATCTTAAGACTTCCATTGCCTTTTTTAGACTTTGAAGATCTAAAAATTACTTGCTTAGGGCTTGTATAAATTGTCCTGCAGTCGCAACAGCCCTCTTTTCCAAATGATGAATCACTCCAGAGTGATTATTTTCATGGAGTGGGTTTAGTAGTTCCAGACTGCAGTGGTTCTCTTGGAAGGAGAAATCCCTGCTCTTGGCTATTCTTATTTGTCCTCCAGTGTCTTGGATCACTAGTTAAGATGATAAATGTCTTGCAAATCATTATTTCTGTGCAAAACCAATGTCAGAAATGAAGCATGTACAGCTGCTGTCATATCAAACTAGGAAAACAAAGCCCCTGTGTGTGTTTTCATGCAGGTGGTAGCTGTTCTCATTGCTGCAGCTGACTGAAGGGCTGGCTTTGTAATGCTGTGAGACATGGGGGTGTTTCTAATGTAAATATCTCCTCACTTTCTACTTTAATTCTGCAGCTCCATGGTAGGTGTCAATCTGCCTCAGAAGGCTGCTGGCTTCCTGATGAAGAAAGAACTGGATTATTTTGCCAAGGCCCTGGAGAGTCCAGAGAGACCCTTCTTGGCAATTCTTGGAGGGTAAGACTCAAGAACATTGTGACTGTATTTCTGTTACTCCCCTAACAAATGACATCTTGTTTTGGCTTGGTTTAAGCAAATGCTTTCATTTCAAGTGTACCTGCAGTTCAGATCTGTAGCTGACTCCTGAGATGTGAGATGTGGATTAAAGACCTTTTAAGTGATACATCTGCTGCTGTGATGATCCAATCTGGCTGCTCATTGTCTCTCCTGAGTTCTGACATTCTCCTGATTGAGTCCCCAGCAATTTTTTGCCCAGATGGGGCAGGAGAGGAGTGAGAGCCACGTGATGGCCCAGGCACTGTCAGTGACCTTTCCCCCCAGTCCAGGGTACAGGAGTGCCCAGGCTCAGCACTCTGTAAACTGACACAACCTCTCATGCAGTGGGGCCCTGCTGGGGCTCTGCCCTGCCCTGCACCTGGTGTGCAAAGGAAGTCCCTGCTCCTGTGCAGAGATGTTTAATTGCAGCCAGTTTTCATCACTGGGCTTGTGTGCCCAGTCCAGCACTGTAGCCCTGCAAGGTTCATTTCATCAGGTGAATCAACTTGGCTGGGCACTCAGGGGAAATAAGGCTCTAAAGGGCCAAATGAGGTTTCTATTTAAACAGAAAAAAGAAATGGAGGGCTGAATAATACTCAAGTTGAATTTTAATGCTGGCCTGCTCACTTGTGAAATTATCTTTTTGCCTGTTCCAAACAATTCCTTTGTTGGATCATTCTCCAGAACAACCTTGACATACCATAGTCACCATATTCATTATTTATTCTTTTTCCTTTTCTCTCTCACCAGAGCCAAAGTTCAGGATAAGATCCAGCTGATCAATAACATGCTGGATAAGGTCAATGAGATGATCATTGGTGGTGGAATGGCATTCACCTTCCTCAAAGTGCTCAACAACATGGAGGTATGAGGAGAACAATTCTGTGTCTGCTCCTAGTGAGGAATGTGGTCTGAATGCCCCTTACCTGCTCTGGGATTGAGCACTGGCTATCTTGGCTCTCTGCAAGAGTAGGGAGCACTGAGAAATCACTTGACAATCCCTTTGCAAAACTCAGATTGCTGCTATGTCTCTCCATGTGCTTTAAGAAAACAATCTTTCCAGAACTGCTGTCTGAGCAGTTTGGGTGCTGATGTTCTCTTTTGTCATGACCAGGAGCTAAACAAACACCTCTTACTTTTCCCAAATATTTCCTTAGATTGGCAACTCTCTGTTTGATGAGGAGGGATCAAAAATTGTCAAGGACCTGATGGCCAAGGCAGAGAAGAATGGTGTGAAGATCACTCTGCCTGTTGACTTCGTCACTGCTGACAAATTTGATGAGAATGCACAGACTGGGGAGGCCACAGTGGCTTCAGGCATTCCTGCTGGCTGGATGGTAGGTTTGGATGGGAAAGGGACTGACAGGAGGAGCAGTAAGGAGCAGTACTGGTGGGCAGGACACCTCTTAAAGGAGTAAACAGAGTAATTGTGAGCCTTGGCAGATGTTTCTGAGGGCAGTCGAGCTGTGTAGAGTTTGTTGGTTTAATGAAACTGAAGCTCTGTTGTTTGATCTGAATTTTTAAGTAGCTTCTGTGAGATTTGGATTAAAACAGCAAAATTCCTCTCCCAACTTGCAGATCTGAATGCAGCAGAAATTGCTGGGATCTAAGCAGAAACTGGGATCTAAGTAGGGCTGGCAAAGCTTTCTAACTAAGGCTTCAAGAATCTGACATTGATTTCAAATTGACTTATTGGTGTTAGGAAGATAAATACCACTGCAGACTCCACCCTCCTGCAGCAGCTGCTGGCAAATCTGTCTGTGAATACAGAGACAGTCCTGTTTCATGTCTGGGGTGAGGGGAAAGCTTCAGGCTGGGCACGGGTGATTTGAGCAGTGAGTGACTTCTCTCACTTCCCTTAGGGCCTGGACTGTGGCCCTGAGAGTGTGAAGAAGTTCGTTGAAGTTGTGGGAAGAGCCAAGCAAATTGTGTGGAATGGTCCAGTTGGGGTCTTTGAGTGGGACAAGTTTTCCAAAGGAACCAAAGCCCTGATGGACAAAGTGGTAGAAGTAACTGGAAAAGGCTGCATCACCATTATTGGTAAGTAGTTGTGTTTGTTCCTGATTTTCTAAATGCACAAAGGAAGCTGCTGCTGGTCAGCACTGTGTTAAAAATACTGGTCAAATTATTTTCCTTTCCCCACATTCTCCTCTGACCTTGGGTGTGGGCCTTCAGTTGGACAAATCTGAATTTCTTGTCTCATGGATTGTGTTTGTGCTACAGGTGGTGGAGATACAGCTACTTGCTGTGCCAAGTGGAACACTGAGGATAAAGTCAGCCATGTCAGCACAGGAGGTGGTGCCAGCCTTGAGCTGCTAGAGGGTAAATCCTGTTTTATCTTCATTTGTTTGAGTAAATGTGGAGCTCTGGGTGCTTCCCATGTGTCAAGAAAGCACAACAGAGGAATGGCTTTTCTGTCCCACCATGTGCAGTTAGTTACATGTAGCTTTGGAGCCACAAGCTCCTCTTTGCTGTTGTGTAGCCCTCACAGAGGAAGAGGGGAAGGAAAACGCAATATTCCTGCAAACAGCACAGCATGCCTCTCCCAGAAAGCCAAAATACTGATGGAAAACAAGACTGGGCTGGATTTTGTCCCTGATCCCTCAGGACATGCCAACCAGCCTATTTTAAATGCCCAATTTCTGTTAGGGAAGTCTCATTAGAACAGTCTGAAATTCTTGCTAGAAGTCTCTTCCTGTTTGGAATTCCTTAGGTTTTGGGGAGCCCTCTAGTGCTCACCCACAAACCTGCACGAGGGTACTTGGAATTCAGAATGGGGAGGATTGAGGGGATTCTTGTAACGAGTTCCATTGTTCTCCAAATGACTTTTCATTTCCTCTGGTAATTTGCCGTTTCCCAGTGTGTGTAAATTATCCAGTGCTGTCAACTCCTCTGGAGAGGAGGAACTTCAATAAACTGCCTTGCAGCTGCTATTTCCAGGAGTAAGATGGGAGACAGCTTTTGTTTCTGTTGCCTAGGGAGTGATGGGGAAGGGAAAGAATGCAGATGGCTCGAAGGAAACGCTGGGTATTCAAAAGCACAAACTTGCCTAAGCTTTGGCCCAAAATATGGGTTTGTGTGTGTGATCTTTTAAATGTAACGGAAGTCTGGCTAATTAGAAAAGCTTCTGAAGATGAAAAAAGGGGGAAAAAATCCATGAAAACTCAGCAAACTAGTGAGTTGTGAACAGTGTTGCAATTCAGTCCTGCTGCACAGCTTGAGCATTAAAAAGTTGTTTTTCTGAGGAAAGGCAAAACCAGAGAGGTGTCTGTTCATTATTAAAGTAGGACAAAGCTAAAAATGCTTTAGAAAACATTGCACTTTATTAATCTAGGCCCTTGTACTTAAAGGTGAGCAAATTCTTTGATTGCATCAGTTGGAAAGAGACATGTAAATGTCTCAACCTGGGTGTTTTAGTCGCAGTTAAGGACTTGAGACTTGTAGGAAGCTTTTTCTCTTAATTCCTAAAATTTCCACCACGCTCCCCAGAAATCTATTTACATGCCACTAGGGATTTAAGAAAGTATGTAGCAACTCCCTAAATACAATCAAAAATCTGTTTGCCATCAAATTTAATGGAAAAGGATGTTGGGAGTTTGGATCTGGCCGTAGCAGAGACTTGGACAGAAATGTGCCATTATTACAATTTTGGATTGATGCTGACATCTGAGTGCAGCTGTGCTCTGGGTGGATGTTCTGTGTGGAGCAGGTCCATAGAACCACCGTGCTCAGTGTGGAGCCAAACTCTTCAATTTTTAACTGTAGTTCTGATTTCTCTGAGTTTTAGACATTTTAAGCTTGTTGGCAGCTTGTTGTTAGTAATGTTTGTCTCAGGGCAAAGTCCTTGAGACTTTGTTCCCAGAACTGTCTTTTGTAAACAATTTCCATGTTCTCAAAATAGAATCTTTTGCACCTGGGGTTTGGTGCTTTTCTGCTTTACCCAGTGGAGTCAGAGAAGTGTTGATCTTGTTAACCAATCATGGAACTCTCCACAAGCCATGCTATCTATATGAGTGGGGAAATCAATAAAGTAAGGCTTTATCTTGGAAAATTCATGAAAGCCTTCTGAAATTATTGGAGTCTTGCGTGTCCAATAGTGACATTCAACCTCTAATTCCTGATTACTTTTTTCAATTGCATATGAACATTGCAGAGTTGTTTGAGCACAAAGAGGTCCTTAACCCTGCTGCTGTGTTTTGTCTGCCCCCAGGTAAGGTTCTCCCAGGTGTGGATGCCTTGAGCAACGTGTAGAGAGCAGAGCCCAGGCCCCAGTCCCGTGCACAGCCCCTGAGATCCAACACTTCAGCGCTTCCAGCTCTGCCAGAGGCACCTCCCAGGATGGAAACCCAGCAGAGAGCAGAGATTGTTCCAGCTGCAGTTTACATCATGTGGGCTTGTCCACTGTTACCCCACTTGAATTAACGTAGTGAGTTGAAGCTGTTGTTGTGAGTTTAGAGTGTATATATTTATATTTTGCCTTTTCAAAGAGATTAATCCCTGTTAGATGTATATCTCAGAAAGGAGTGCACTGTCCAGCTTCCATCCTAGAGGCATTTTCATCACTTGACACGGTTCAGAAACCAGAGGGGACTCCAGTTTTTTGGAGGTTGGTTGTAATAGCTGCTGAATAAACATATTTAAAGTGCTTCCAGTTTGTATGTTGTCCTTATTTCAGATTTTTAGAATGGTCTGCATTAAAATATCTTCTAGCATCAGGAATCTGAGCTTTTTTCCTATTTGCTCCAATTACAATAATTATAAATCTCCTTTTATGTTTGTCCAGTGGCTCTATAAGCACCCACTCATTATCAAACTGAACTGGTTGGTAAGGAAGTAAATTGCCCCAGATGATGCCCCTCATAATAAAGTAAGATGGAATTTTGAATGTGCAAGTCAGGTAAGTAAGAAAAAAGCAAGTTGAACTTGTCATCTAGAGAACTTGCCTTATAGTGGGCAATTAATGTATTAAACATCAGTATGGGGAATGTTGAAGACTGAGGCAGGTAAAAATGAAATCCTAAGCAAACAGAATTGCAGTGTGCCTCTGTTCCAGTTTGTGGTCCTAAAAGCATTGAAAGTAGCCTGGTAAAACTGCACAGTTGGACACTGAGGGTTGTGTGTGGCTGCAGCACGTGGCAGGATGGCAGCTACTGTCAGTGAAGGCCCAGCAAGGTGGCTCCAGTGCCTGGAGCTGGATTTCTACATGAGCTTCATGCTGGCCCCTGTGCTCACTGCAGGGCCCAAATGTGAGCACAGAGGCTCTAAACCAAACCTGGGATTCTCCAGCCTCAGCCTGGCCTTGGCTTTGTCACAGCTCTGCCCTGGGGTGAGGCACTGCTGCAGCTGAAGTGTTAGTGGATCTTCCTGCTGATCCAGGAAAAGTGAGTGCTGTGGAGCAGCCATGGCCTGGTTTGATTCCCAGTGAAATCCCCAGCAGTGGTAATCCTAAGAGCTTCTGCACAGCACAAAGTATTAAGGATGAACCATCCTGAGGTAAGCAACAGGTCACAACACACATTCTGCCTTTCAGTTAATGTCTACTTAAAAAATGAAAGTAAAATGAAAAGCATGTGCTAGAACAGACACACACTGCCAAATTTTACGTGGTCATGAGGGGCTGTGAATTAAAACCCAATAATGCTGAAGTGGGTAAAGCTGCTATGGAATATATACTTGTTATAGTTCAGAGCTGAAAGTGACTCTTGCAAAGAAAGTAGAAATAATACAAATTACCGCAGCACTGTGGTCTCCTCCTCCTCTTCCTCCCCTCCTTTGTAACTCTCCCAAGCATTGTGTGATGGCACATGAATGATGCACATTTGTGCTGTGCTGTGCTCATGTTTTCCAGGCAGGGTGCAGACCCCCAACAGCTGCAGGAACGAGGCAAAGAAAGGAGGGGGCTTGTCAGCCACAGAAAGAGCATGGATTTTGGAAATCCAGCACTACAAAAACAAACATTCCACCACGTCTTGTAACAGATCCTCCTTGTGTGGCTCTGGCAAACAAGGCCTTGTGACAGCACAGCCCATTTTTGTGTCCCTCTTGTGCCCCTGTGCTGCTGGACTCCCATGGAGCAATAACAGCCTTTCCCCCAGCCCTCATTTCTGGTTGTTTACAGTGGAAGGTTGGTGTGTGGCCACTACCTCTGCTGGCTTTTTCCTCTCTCCTTCAAAAGCAACAAAACAAAGCTGTCTGTCATTAAATACAGCAAGCAGTAATAATGCTCTGTACACACAGATGTCTCTGCTTAAAAGCATTTTTCCACCTGACTTTGGATGCTTCCCACTATCTAAAATATTCTTTTGTTTCCACATGGCTTGTTTTGTGTTCTGTTCTGTGTTCAGCACAGGAAACATGGCACAGCAGGGCCAGAGAGATACTTGGCTTTAAATAAAAATAAATTGTCAATAAAAATGGATGAGGGACCACAGGAGCTGAGCACTTGATGGCCAGCAGCTGAGTATTTCAGTGAAACTTTCCAGGGCCTTTCATTAAGTTTTGCCTAATACTTCTTTGACAAGTTGGTTTTTACATTTTTATTGCTTTTGTTGAGAGTTTCTGGGGCAAGGAATGGTCCCTGTTGGAAATATTGTGGAAGAAAGATTAGAAGCAAAGCTGTTGCAGAAATGATGTGATGAAGGTAATAGATAGAGCAGGTTCAAGGAGCTGATACTAGGAGCCAGGTGAAATAAAAAGTAAAGACGTTAAACCCTTTGGCCACACCAACCCCATGGAACACTCCAGGCTGGGGCAGAGGGGCTGGAAAGTGCCTGGTGGGAAAGGCCCTGGGGGTGCTGGTCACCAGCAGCTGAACATGAGCCAGGTGTGCCCAGGTGGGCAAGAGGCACCTGGCCTGTCCCAGCCATGGTGTGGCCAGCAGGACCAGGACAGTGACATCCCCTTGTCACCAGGCCACTCCTCCAGTGCTGGGGTCACTTCTGGACCCTTCAGAAAGGACATTGAGGGGCTGGAGCGTGTCCAGGGAGGGGAGCAGAGCTGGGGAAGGGGCTGGAGCCCCAGGAGAGGCTGAGGGAACTGGGAAAGGGGCTCAGCCTGGAGAAAAGGAGGCTGAGGGGAGACCTTGTGGCTCTGCACAACTCCCTGCCAGGGTGGGTGTCGGGATTTGCTCCCAAGGAAGCAGTGACAGGACAGGGGAGGTTCAGGTTGGATATTAGGAAGAACTTCGTCACAAGAAAAGGTTGTTAAGCATTGGAAGGCGCTGCCCAGGGAAGTGGTGGAGCCCCCATCCCTGGCGGTGTCCAGGGAAGGACTGGACACGGCTCTCAGCGCTCCGGGCGGGCTAACAAGGTGGGGATGGCTCACAGCCTGGGCTCGATGCTCTCAGGGGTCTTTTCCAGCCGCGGTGGTTCCGTGATCGCCCTCGGCCGAGGCGCTCCCCGCAGGCGCCGGCGGCTCCCCCGCCCGTACGGAACTACAGCTCCCGGCCGGCACCGCTCGCCGGCCCGCCGGGGGATGCCGGGCGCCGTAGTTGCCGCCGCCTGCTGAAAGTTACCCGCGGCATCGGCGGGGGGCCCTTGCCGGAGCCGGCCGGCGTGGCCCAGCGCCGTGCNGGGGCAGGGCAGGCGGCTGTTCCCGCTGCCCTCACGGGGATCTATCTCCTCCTCCTTCCCCGGCGGTGTGGGGCGGCCCTGGGGCTCTGCCCGCGCCGGCCAGGGGCTCAGGGGAAGGTTGGGCGTGGGGAGGTGCCGAGGCTCGGGGGCTGTTGGGGGGGTGTGGGAGCCTTCCCTGCTCCTGTCCGGCCCCTCCCCGGCTCCATTGTCAGGTTCGGGTGGTGCCGGGGGTGTTTTGTCACCGCAGCCTCTGCCCCATCCCCGCCGGGAATGGTCCCTGTCTCCCTTCTCCACTCGCAGGGGCTTCCCCCGCACCTGCCCCAGCTCCGAATTGAACAGAAACCTCTCCAAATCCTCCTGCTCTGATCTGTGAGAGAGCACATTTGCAGGGTGATAATCCCCGAAGGGTTCAAAGCTTTGCACCCGTGCCGTGGTGTTAGGGACCGATCGCGGATCTCATTGACAGACTGAGGCAGGCAGGGCCACGGACACTCACCGGGACTTCACCGCAGGTTCTCAGCACCTCAAACCCCGTCTGCCCCAGCTCCAGGGTGCTTTTTGGGGAAGGTGAGGGCTGGAAAGCCAAATCTTCAGTGTGAGGGAGCTGTGGTGGACACAGGAACTGGGGTGATGTTGAACTCCCACTTTTGGTGGCTTTTTTTGGTGCTGGCACCAGCCAAGGGCTGGCTGCTCGTGGTGGGATCACCCAGCACTTCCCTGTTTCAGGCTCCTGGGGGCTGTTCAGGCTTCTCACAACATCCAGGCTCCCACTCTGGTCCTTGGCACCCTCACTGCACTCTCCCATCATAACATGCATGAAGATCTCCACTCAGTTTTCAGGTTAAAATTATTCTTAATTCAGCCCCAATGCAATATAAAATAGAAAATTCAATTTTTAGTTGATTTCTCATTTTTATTCCACTTTCTAATGAAAATCTTTCATTAAGCATCTAATCACATCCTAGCATTTCTCATCAGCAAGGCTCAAGGTGCTTTACAAAAGAGGGAAAAATATGATTATTCTGATTATCCTTATTAAGGCTTAGGTTTTGGGCAGCTTCTGCAGATAATATAAGCCATAAATAATTAAAAGTACAATCTAATTAGGAGAAATCCCCAGCTGTAAACTGAAGTACCACACTGAGGAAGGCAGTGTCCAAAGGCATGGCCTTGTAACCTAATCTCCCTGATCAGAACAGTATCCCATTAACCCACAAATCTCCCCTCTCCTGGCCTGTCTGCCCCAAGGACAGGTAACTCTGTGTGCAGGATCCAAGGGAGGGAGTCTCAGTGACCAAAAGCAGCCTGGAGAGTGTTCTATTGAAGTTCCTTGTTGTTTGAATAAAGGTCTTATGTTTACCAAAATATCCAGCCTGAGCTGAGCAGGGTTGGGCATAGAACTGATGGAATATTTTAGCAGAAATAGGGTTCAGAAATAAGAAGCATTGCTCAAACTGGAGTCCAGAAGATGCAAAAAAGAGGTTGTGGCCTGGATCCAGTTCATCCACGACCTAAATCTGACCTGAAACTTGCTCTGAGCTCTTTGTCAAATTTCATCAAAGTTGGACATGGGCTTTTTCCTGTTTGGGAGTTTAGTTTGCTTGTGCTGAACTGGGTCTGTGTATCCCAACACCTGCGTGTCCTGCTGGGGGCTGGCTCCATCAGGATCACTGTTTATCCACATAATTCAGCAGCAGGACTGCGTGGATGAAATCCTTGTTCTCATTCCAAGTACCTGCTGTCACATCTGAGTTATTCTGTGGGAATGTTTTTGCTCTCATCTGTGGTTACCCAGTGCTCAGCAATGACCTAATTGCAACCTCCTCGTTAGGCTGAGAAATTTCTGAGTTTGGCTTTGCAGTTCCCCTTCTCAGCAAGTAAATCTCTGCTCTGTAACACCATCTACCATAATTTTAGCCCAGTGTTTATGAGGGATCAGGAGGCTGATTGAGGGCAGTGTGTGTCTCTGTACCATTGCAGTGTGTAACTCAGAGCAGGTGTAGACCATGTTGTCAATGAAAATTCCTGAGTCTGGTGATCTCTAGCAGCTTTCTTACCACTAAAGGAACTGCACCTGTGTTAGTCTGGTGTTGTGCAATTTCCTTGTAAGTTGGTGATATAAGAGCAGCTACAAATAAAGCTGAAAAAGCCCAGACTGCCTTTCTGCCTGAGCCTGATGGGGCTTAATCTTGGCCAAGTTGATGTAATTTTCAAATGTAACTCAAAGGGATGCTGATTGCAAGTTACATTGAAATGAGTCCCAAAATCCCTTAGGGTCTTGGGCAGACCTGTATCTTGATACATGTGTGCTGTGATTTCTTCATTTGTTTGGTGTTAACTGTAGGGCAGGCTCCTTGCTGGAAGCTCTGAGTAGTGAGGCATGGCTGGAGCTCCCAGGAATGGTGGTGATACTGGGAATGTGCTGCACATGGCAAGGGAGGACCTGCAGCAATGGGGAGTGCAGACATTTTGAGCAGCAGAATGCAGGGGGTTGAGAGGGAAAAATAGAAAAGTCAGGAATGAAACCTAAGCCACCACCAGGGCTGTAGGTGATGGGTTCTCTAAGAACATTCTCATGTGCTGCTTAGGAGAGGGAGAAGAGCATTCCTAGAGAAGTGCATTTCCACACAGTGAAGCCTTTGGTTTCTTCCCTTGCTCATTTGTAGAGTGCTCACATCTTTCTTTCCCTTACCCCAGGAGACATTCCCATTTTCTTTCATTTACCAGTGTTTGCAAGGAAATGAGGCACTGTTGAGGCTCCTTTTTAAACTCAATCTGTGGGAAGCTCCACACAAATCCCTGAATTTCCCAGTCCTGTCAGGAGGTGTTTGTGGAGTGGAACAGAAGGTGGAGGTTCCTGCACAAGGAGGGTTTGATGCTGTCCCAGTCCTGAGCCTGTGACTCTTCATCCTGCCTTGCTTTGAAGTCTGAGGCTCAGGAGTCTGCATTAATGATCAAGGGGCAGAGCTGAATACAGAATTCCCATGGCACAGAGGTAAAGGTGTGGGTAGGAATGTGGGCAGAGAATATTTAAGAGCAGTCTGGCATGTATAGTTAATAATATTAAAAAAGTAATCATGTTAATTTCCTGTAGGTTCTCAGGTTCTCAAGGCTTTGGGCATCTTCTCATCCCTTGTAGATCACTGGTCTCTGGATCCTGTCATGTCCACAATATTAAATTCCTTGAGTAGAAAACTTCAGGTTTGAAAACTCTTGTGCTTCTCTGCAGTGGGAAACTTGCTCTGCCCCTTAGGCAGGAATGTCTGTCCCTCATGCAGTGTTTCAGAGCTGTGCTTGGCATTTGGCTGCCACTCTGTCCCACTCTGCCAAGTGTCAGTGATCCCTGAATGCTTTAAAAGCAAGTTCCTTTTCCACTCTCAGCAGATGTGAAGCTCTTCTAAATTTGAGATTTGTCAGGAGCAGAATGCGTTAGAACAATTATTCCTGACTTTGACTTACCACTCTGTTAAAACTCACTTATTTTTACCACAGAGTGTGTTCTTTTTAGGGCTCTGAGCTGTTTCTCTAATTCAGGAACTGTTCTTCATAAAGGAAAATTGTCAAAAGGGCTGTGTATCTTGCTACACCTAATATACAGCATTATGAAATCTCATGTATTTTTTTTGTGAACACAGGATTTCTTTATGTATTTAATACCATAGTGTAAATTAATATTTATGGAGCTCTCTGAGGTTTTTGGGTCAGCTGTGACAGGTAAAAATTTGATCCAAGTCCCAGGAGAAAAACCCCACCTCTGACACTGCATTCCCTTCTTGTCCCCAGGGAATTGAAAAGACAAAATATTGTAAGCCATTGAACATGCACTGAGCTTTAGTTCATTAGCCAAGAGGGAGTAGGATGTCTTTCCTCAGCTACATTCAAAACCAAAGAACAAAAAGCTACCTTGAAAAATGGCCTTTGGGAAGCAGATGGCAGAAGCCAAGAAACTTGAGCCTTTTGCTAATGAATACTCTGTCCTTAACATTGTCTCTTTTGTTTCCCACACTTCCATGAGCTGCACATGGACTCAATTTGCCAGTTTTTAACCCTTCTTCCTGGTGTCTGATCCGGGCACAGAGCTGGGACAGCTGGCATTGAGGTGCTTGGCTTGGGGTTAATTTTTGCTGCCTCTTTGTCCCTGTGCAGGCTGTGGCTCAGGTGTGGAAGGCAATCCAGGAGACACGGCTTGGGTGCATCCTGGGGAGAGGGAATCAAAGCTTTTCCAGCTTCCTGGCAAAGGGTGGAACAGAGACAGGGCTGGGAGCAGGTTTGCTTTGATGAAAACACAGCCACATTCCCACTGTGGCTCCCGTTGGGGAAGGTGTTGGAGCTGTGCTGGGACTTTTGTAAGGAGAGCTGTTTTTCTTGGCATGGCCCAAAAATTGATGGAAAGTCAGGGTGGAGCCAAGGGATTTGGCATCATGGGAATTTCTCACACCAGCTTGTCTTTGTGTGGCAGCACCACAGAAGTGCTTTCTGCTGAGAGAAGCATTTACATCAGATGTTTATTTGAGACAGTGAAATTTATTCCAGTGAGTGATGATTGCCCAGAGTAAATGCAGTTCTTAGTAGTGACTGCGTTGTTTCCAAAAGCATAGCTAGCTCCTAGAGCTGCTGTTTGCCAAATTGTGAGGGATCTAATTAATCATCAGTTTAAAACAAAAATGGCACTTCATATCAAGCACATAATGCAATTTCATCCCTCATTTTTCTCTCAATAACTGTTGAACAAAGATCACCAGCAGAGAGTGCTGGTGCTCTTCCAGAACGTGGCACCAGCTTCTGAAATTGATTGTAAAATCTAATCAGACTTCATTCCATAATTCTATTTCTAGTTTTTAATTTACATGAAAATGAAATGTTAATCAATTACCTGTAACTTGATATCTTGATCTCTCTAATTATAAGTCTTTTTGTAGCTTACTACAGGGGAAAGACTGTTTTTAGGAGCACATCTATGTATTCATAAAAATTCTAATTGGCACTTTTTGAAGCAGTTATTTGAGAGAAATTAATCTATTTTGTTTTAATATTCTTTTTGTACCTAACATTTTTTTTGTCCTTTCATTTCTTTTCTTTAATTTCATGTTCAGAAGAAGCTGGTTACTCTTCAGTACAGCTTCTCTGTGGCAGGGGAAGATGGTTCTGCTCTTGCATGCACGTGGCACTCAGTGTTTCACTGAGACCATGCCTTTACCTTCCCAGGCAATGCAAGGTTGCTCCCAGCCTGAGATTTCTCTTGGCTGGGCCTCTTACATTTCTCACTTTTGAGTCTGCTTCTGACATCAGCATTAAAAATGAGTTGCAAGAGCTTTAAATCACAGGTGACCCCTGTCCCCCATCCCTGTGGTAGTTATCAATACAGCTGCACCATTTTAAGGCCTAGAGGCTTTGAAGAGGTTGGGCTTTTTGGTATCAAATCAGCCATGGTTGTCCCCTCTTAGGCTTTATGGTCATTGAAATATCAGGATTAGCAAGTCTGGTTTTTGCTGCAGAACCTGCTGGACATCTTGTTCACTTGTAATTTCACACAATCTTTAGTCCTTGAGAGCAAACAAATACTATGCTGAAGTTCAGTGCCTCCATGCTTTACTCTTACAGTTCCCTCTGGTCCAAATCCACTGGAAGCTGAGGGAATCCTTCAATTAATTCCAGCAGATTTTAAAGACACATCTCTTTTTAAAGGGACTTGAGAGGTAAGAGATGGTCCCTTGCAGAGAAGCATCAAGGTTGTTAACATATAATAGACATCAGTTAAAGGCTCACAGGTCCATCTTTGGGAGAAGAACAGTGTTTTGTAAGGAAATAATTTTGTCCAGACTAATTTTGCCCAAAGTACATTTAACTGTAGGGCACTGAGGTGTGAATGCATCTAGGGCAAAGCTGAAACATTTGTTTTTCCATAGTTGGCAGTTGTTTACCACTCTCCTGGATACACAGCCCTCTTCTGCATTTCTGCCCAGAGAGGGGCCAAGGTTCAGCAGTTAGAATAATTCTCCTTACAGGTGGTACCTGATCAATCACCTCACGAGTGACATGTCACTGCTGACCTCTATATTACATTTCACTGTGCTAAGCTGCTCCTTTTCTCCCCCTTCCTTGCAGGCCTTTCCTTCACCCCAGGAGCCACACTGCACTTGAGTTACAGTCCATTAGAGGCACCTCCCAGACTGACAGACTTTAAAAACTCTTAACACACAGCAGCATGAAAAACCTTAGATGAGCTGGGGTTGTGTTAGAGTGTAAATCACAGCAGAGACAGGACATGGAGCTGGCTTTGCAGAGGTTTCTGTATCAGTTACTTCCCTCCCAGAAGTTATGTGGTCGTCAAAGTTTTATTGTGTAGAATTGGTAAAATAATACACCTGTGTGGAACACAGCAGTTACTTAGTGAAGGCTAGAGGGGTAAGTAGTGTGTAACTGTTCATGCTCATGTGTTTTGAGAAGTAGAATTTTTCTAGCAATTCCATGTGTGTCAAGTTTGATGGTGGTAATTTCTGGTGCTCTAGATCTGTGAATAGCTGTTCTTGCCGTCTTGGTGAATGATAACTCATGTAATTCATGCCTCAATCTCTCCCTTCAGAACTTGTAGTTGCTCTCCAGCCATATCCAACAGCAGGACCTGCTTTTCAGGCCTTGTTACAGCTCAGGGCTGGATGTGGCAGCAACACAAACCCTCTGCATATGAGTTAAAGGTGGCCATGGCCACCCTGAAGGTGCTGGGTGCTAAAACCAGGAGGTAAAACAGCAAAAGCTGCAGTACTGCACGTCTGAGCTCACATGTGGGCAGCAAGGCAGGGCCTCTGCAAGGGCAGACTGAACTCTCAGCCTCACTTTGGACCAACCACTCAACCTTCCAGTACCTTCATGCTTTCTCCACACATTTCTTGTGATTTTTACAAGGTTTTGAAATCTTTTAGTCTGGTTTTGATCTGTATTCCCAAACATGTTAGTTCATTTGCTTCCTTTTCTTCAACGAGTGTCTGTCAAACTGACTGGAAGTGTCCCAGGCCAGGTTGGATAGGGCTTGGAGCAATGTGGGATGGTGAAAGGTGTCCCTGCCCACGGCAGAGGGATGCAGTGAGGTGAGCTTTAAGGTCCTTTCCAACCCAAACCATTCTGGGATTCTGCCTTTGGCTTCTATGACAAGAAATACACTTTCTCTTTTCAGAAATTTCTGTTCCTTGCTCCTGGCAAACATCCTCAGCTCCTCTTCTTAGTTTTTTTTACTGTTTCTTTGTATTTCTGTCTGTTTACTGTAGGGTCATTATTTTGCCCAATAATGTATTTTATAGACAAAGAACCCCTCACTTTGGTGGGGATGTTCTGTCTGGCCCCAAGAGCTAAATGCCATTTCTAAGCCCTGCTAAGGCTCAGAAGAAAAGGCTAAGAAGAAAAGCTCTGTTAAACTGGCCCGAGATCAGAGATGCAGGGAAATCAATCCAGGCCCCTGTGCCCTGTGCTGAGGGGATGCTGAGCTGAGCTCTGGTGTGTGTGCACAGGAGGGAGAATGTCAGCAGCTTCCTGAGCTCCAGCTGCTGCGGACAAAGGGCGCCACAGTCACAGCCGTTCCTGCAGGGAGGAACTTTTAAGATGGAGGAATTTTAAAGAATGTGAAGGACAACCTCTTAAAAAATTGTAGGTGGAGCAACTCCAGGTTTTCCTAAGCCCGAGATTTATTCTCCTACTTTGAATTAGTTGTCTTTGTAGCGCTTATCTTTTGTGCTTTTTAGCACAACCACCGTGACCTTTGTGCGATTGCAGAAATTGGCCCGAGCACGCTGGAACAGTTATTAGGAACCCCTTTCTTGTGTTGTTTCCTGAATTCCCACATTGTGGCGTGATGTGTGTATGGAAACTGCTCGCTTCCTCTGCTGGCAGCCGTTCAGATGTGTGCTGGAGCTCCTGAGCACCGGCCTGGGCGGGGAGCTGCCTGAAGGGAGGATACAGGGGGAGAGCGTTTTAAGGAAGAGAGTTTGGATTTCGTGCAGCTTTGTTCTTTCGCAGTGCCGATAAGGCCGGTGTCTCCAGCGGTGAGGGCTGAACGTGAGCAGTGCTCCTGGAATAGCCGAGGTGAACACGCCTCGGGCAAGGCTCGCTGCTCCCCAGTGCCTGCGTGAAGCAATAGTTGTGCTTTCCCGATGACTCTGCCTCCTCTCTTTGCTCCCATATTTTCTTTGAGCATGTGGGAGGGAGACAGGATGTGTGACTGAAGCACAGTTTATAACTCTTTCCCTCGCTGTGCATTTCCCTTACAACGCTGCCCCACAGCATCGAGCAAATGTGGCCCCCAGTAGCTGCTTCTCCACTGCCTTTTTTTTCCTTTGGACTTTCAAACTGTAAGGTTATGGGATGTTAATGAGCTGTTTACATGTGTTTCTGCATTTCTTCCATTAAAACATTCCAGTGAATGAATGTTGGTTATGAGTGGGGGGGTGGGGGAAATAGATGTTTGTAGATGCTGCATTTGAGATTTCTGTAATTCCACTTCCTGATTTTTTGTCCAAGTCCTTATTTTCAATGTTAAGATTTGGGGATGTCAGAAAGGATTTATTTGCTCAGAGTGATTAAAAGGTAAATGGCTGAATCATGCTATCTCTCCTCACATGAAGGTCAAATTTCACAGTGCAAAGATTTGACATGTGGCTAGTTTTTGCACTTTCTGGTTTTTTTGGAAACTGGTGGCATCTTAGGCCCAAACTTTACCAAATTAGTACTGCCTAGTGGGCTTCATATTTGCATGATCAGGCCTTTATGTATTAAATCAGCTGTGGACACACCGTGACAGATGCATTCAGTTTTTTGTTTCGCTCCTTTTTTGAAATCACAAGGTAATGACCAGGAGCCAAGTGGAAGCTGTCCCTGGGAGATTGTCCTCCTCGGGAGTTCGGGGCAGGAGTGGCCTCACTGGGGGAGGATTCCAGTGCTGCCTGTGCCAAAGCTGGAGGTGCATTGTGAGAAAGGCAGGGTACGATTGTTTGTACACAAATAAGTCCCTTTTGAAGGATCAGTTTGTTATCTCTGGGCCTTGTTGAGACTGAGGATTTGCCCTGATTACAGAGAAGGGTGAGGAGAAGTTGGTGTTGCTTAGCCTATTTCAGAAGGAGAGCTTTGCCTCTCTGATGCAGACTGGTTCCACTGCAGGGCTGACTGTGTTACTGCCATTACTAATCCTCCATTAGATCTTCCAAAACAAAACTGCCTTAAGTCTTTCTTTTTAGCAGCATTTTGGGATCCTTTTACAGGCTTTTGAATGGACAAAGGTAATGCCTCCATGCTTTGCTGTAAAGGTTGTGGAATGTTTAAAGCTAAACTGTTTTAGGAGTTGAAATTCCACACTAGTGATTCCAGGCACTAAAGCCTTCAGCAAAAGCCACTCTTGAATGTGGCCACCACCTTTTATTATGTGATAAAATGCTGAAACGCAGCAAAATCTGAGTTGTATTTGGGGAGAACTCAAGTGTCTTCAGTCCCATCTTTGCACACTGACCATTATTTCCAGCTGTGCCAGAGCAGTAGAGGTCTGTGGATATTTCCTATTAGGATAGCCTAAGCTTTGGAAGATCACCTGATGTACATTCTGGTTTTAAGCAGAACATTATCTACAGGGATCTCCTTTAATACCCTGCCTATAGGCAGTTAGTCATGATCAATTCTTGCCTTGCTTTCATTTATTTTCAGCATTTGCCCAGCAAAAAGGGGGGTGAGTCCTGGGCTGGTGTGCATTGCTATAAACCCATTTCAGCCCAGTGGCTTGGCAGCTTGGTTTTGATGGGGCTGGCTCCTGTAGGTGCTTCCACAGCTGCCCAGGTGGCTCCTCCTGCAGAGGGACCAGGGCTGTCCTGGGGGGCACCAGGCACAGCATCACCAGCCAGGCCAGGGAGGGGCTTGTCCTGTTGAGCTCTGCACTGGGGTGTTCTCACCTCGAATGTTTTGAGCAGCTTTGGGCACCACAATATAAAAAAGATATTAAGCTTTGAGAAGGGTGTACAAAGGAGGCCATGAGGATAGGGAAGGGTCTAGATGGAAAGTCTTATGAGGAGTGGTTGAGGTCACTTGGTGTGTTCAGCCTGGAGGAGACCTTATTGTGGTCTTCAGCCTCCTCCCGAGGGGCAGTTCCGATTTCTGTCTCTGTGAGCAGGGACAGGAGCCACGGAAACGGCTGGAGCTGTGTCAGGGGAGGCTCAGGTTGGGCATTTGGGAAAGGTTCTTTCCCAGAGGGTGCCGGGCACTGCCCAGGCTCCCCAGGGAATGGGCACGGCCCCGAGGCTGCCAGAGCTCCGGGAGTCTTTGGACAGCGCTCCCGGGCACGGGGTGGGGTTGTTGGGGTGCGTGTGCAGGGCCAGGGTCCGCAGCGGCTGCTCCGCTGCTGCTCGGTGTGTCCGTGTGTCGGTGTGTCCCTGTGTCCATCTGTCGGTGAGCTGTGTGTCGGTGTGTCTGTGTGNAGAAGGGTGTACAAAGGAGGCCATGAGGATAGGGAAGGGTCTAGATGGAAAGTCTTATGAGGAGTGGTTGAGGTCACTTGGTGTGTTCAGCCTGGAGGAGACCTTATTGTGGTCTTCAGCCTCCTCCCGAGGGGCAGTTCCGATTTCTGTCTCTGTGAGCAGGGACAGGAGCCACGGAAACGGCTGGAGCTGTGTCAGGGGAGGCTCAGGTTGGGCATTTGGGAAAGGTTCTTTCCCAGAGGGTGCCGGGCACTGCCCAGGCTCCCCAGGGAATGGGCACGGCCCCGAGGCTGCCAGAGCTCCGGGAGTCTTTGGACAGCGCTCCCGGGCACGGGGTGGGGTTGTTGGGGTGCGTGTGCAGGGCCAGGGTCCGCAGCGGCTGCTCCGCTGCTGCTCGGTGTGTCCGTGTGCTTTGGACAGCGCTCCCGGGCACGGGGTGGGGTTGTTGGGGTGCGTGTGCAGGGCCAGGGTCCGCAGCGGTTGCTCCCCTGCTGCTCGGTGTGTCCGTGTGTCGGTGTGTCCCAGTGTCCATCTGTCGGTGAGCTGTGTGTCGGTGTGTCTGTGTGTCCGTGTGCTGGTGTATCCGTGTGTCGATGTGTCCCTGTGTCCGTGTGCCGGTGTGTCCGTCTGTGCCGGTGTGGCTGTGTGTGTCGGTGTGTCCGTGTGCCAGTTTATCCCTGTGCCGGTGTGTCCGTGTGTCCGTGTGTGCCAGTGTATCCGTGTGCCGGTGTGGCTGT
>VWYE01000983.1:254904-364773 GCA_013398995.1 Alaudala cheleensis
CGCTGCCGAGCCCGCCGCCGCCGCTCCGCCGCCGCGCCCAGGTAACCGCGGAGCAGCAGCGAGCGCAGCCGAGCCCGCCTGGGCGCGATGCCGCGGGCCGCCCTTCGCTGCCGGGGCTGCGACTGCCCCGGGCGGCGCTGCCACTGACAGCCCAGCTGCCGCCGACGGGACGCGGACTTTCCCCTCTTTGTGTTTATTCTGCCGCTCTCGAGGTACCGCTATCCTCGTCCCAGCGACCGCGGGCAGGTCCTGGCTGACTCTGGGATTTTCTTTTTTTAATCCCCTTCCAGCTCGGTTGCCTGTTCTGAAAGTATATTTATTTTTAATAAAAGAAAAAGTCGAGCCACAAATCCAGTTCGTATCACATTCCTCGTTCTGTGGAGTCCGGTTTATTTCTGCGGTTAAAAAAAAGTTTACTCCCCCTCCTCCAGTTTTATTGACACTGAGGATGAAGAAGGATTTGCAAATGAAAGCGCCTTGAAATACAGCATCTTTTGGAGAGAGCTCTGCAGTTCTCCAGCCCGTTAAATCTCGAATTCCACCCTTTGCCCCTGCTGAATCCACTGTTCTGCCCTTTACTCTCTGGGGTAAAAAACCAAACAACAACAACAAAAACCCGAGGGGAAAAAGAATACCTTTGGCAGCGGGGAAGCTTTGTGTGACTGACCCAACGAGCTACAAGTGTCCAGTTTCTGAAAAGAAGAAAACCCTTTTGTCTTCAGCAGATCAGTAGGTAAGAGATGTGCTCATGCTGCAAGGAACTCTGCATTCTTTCTTCAGTTTTAACCTGGGAGTTAGACTGGCTCTCTTCTCTGCCAGCTTTTGTCCATCACTTTTCTCTCCTGTAAAGTTTACTTTTCATCTTGCAAAATTCTTGCAAAAAAAAAAAAAGTTCATCCACCTATTTCACCCAGTGGTAGTAAATTGCCAAAATGAATAGTGATGTCCTTGTGTGTAATTGGATTGAGTAGAACTCGGTGGAAGTCGCTGAAGTGGGTTTGTGTCAGGCTGTGTTTGAAAGCAGCCGTTTCTTGTGGTGCTCTTTTCTTTTGAGAAAATAATTGCAGGCATTGTGCTTGTAATCCACGTGTTGAGATTGTCTTTGCTGGTCGTGCTGCACAGAGGAGCACGTATGTGCATTTGTGTATCACACGTGCAAACAGGGCTGCCACCATCGCCTGATTCCTTGTTTCACGCTGGAATTTGTTTTACATTAAGTGCTTTACTGCTGTGTCACAAGGTGTAAAAGTGTTGCACCCATAATTAACACGCCTTAACAGATTATTGAACATGGTCAGGAGCACGCTTGGCACTGTGCAGAGGGAATATGGGGGGATATTTTCTTTGTTTTGAGATTTTTTTTTCCTGAAGTAAGACTGAAAACACAGCAGGGACATGTGCACATAATAACTGGATGGAGGCCCAGTCTCTGTGCAGGGAAACATATTTTGCAGAGTTCTTCTTTCTGTAGGGGCCAAGTGCTGAGTGTGTCCTGGTTTACAAGTGATAATGTCACAGTGAATGTTTCATTTTCCTTCTCCCCAGCTCTGTACCCACATTCCTCCTTTCCCTCCTTCTTCCTTTCCTACCAGCCATTTCTGCAAGGGAAGGACCTGTGGAATTCTGTGTGGCTGGCAGTGGGACTCCTTGTGTCAGGGCGGATTGCATTGTTCCCTGTGGGATCACACAGCATCCCCCAGCAGGAGGAACTGCCTGTTCATGTGCTGAAACCAGCCTTGACATTGAGCTCTTCCCCACTGCGTGGGTTTTTCCTGTGGATGATACAGGAAATGCTACATATTGGTCTGTCCTGCTCCCTGTTCCTCTTTCTTTTTTAAGTTGGGTTTTTTTTTTTTTCCCTTCCTCTTCCCTGGAGGGATTTTTGTGGGAGAAGAAAGTGGGGTAGGTGGGGGGCAGTGAGCTGCTCTGAGCTGCTGGAGCCCCGCAGAACTGGGGGTGCCTCGCTCTCTGCTGAGGTGCAGCAGCCAGAGGGGCTCCTTGTGAGGGACTGACCAGGATCCATCCTGGGGCACAGCACAGGGCCTTGGTTTTGGCTGCTGTCTCACATTTTCCTTCTTGACTGTTTGAGGGCACTAAGCCTTTTCTGCCATGGCAGGGTGGGAACACAAGAGCTGTGTTCTCGAGCTTTCCCTGCGGCCTCGTGCTGCTCCCCTGTGAGCATCACGGCAGTTCTCAGGGCTGCTGTGAAAACATGAACCCAGCCATCAGCACCATGACCCTGTTAAATCTCTGGGTCAGACTTTCACCAGGGTTTCCTCAGTGACTGCTCCTCTGAGAGGGAGCAGGGTCGTGAGTTGACCCTGGAAAAATTTGTGTCGTTGAAGTTGCAGGTTCATCTGGGACACCTGGTCTCCCTCTCTTTTACTTCCAGGACGCTTATTTGCAACATAACCCCATCCTTCAAAAATTCCTGGGAGCCACAAAGACAACATAGAATGATTTATTTTTCTTGAGGAAAGGGTGGGATTTCCAGGTGGAGGGATGGGTGCCTGCTCATCACACAGGCTCTTTGCCTTTTGGATTCTGGAGGTGTTCTGCAGGCAGTGCTGGGGAGGGGGCTGGAGGCAGAGGGGAACTGGGCAGAATGGGCCATGTGGTGGGATGTGGGGTTTGGAGTTTGCCATGACACTTTAATTTAAATTCTGCTGGCTGGTTAATGTGCTGAGTGCATGGTTCATCATCCTGCCTGTTCCTGGTGACACACAACATCGGGCAGTGCCACAAACGTGGGACAACCAAAGCATTCCCCTTTCCAAAGCACACTTTGGACTAATGCTTTGTAGCAGAGAATGCCTCAGCTGGGCCATAAGGTTTTCATATGCCTGTGATACAAATGTATAAAAATTCTCTGCGGCCTCTAATACAGCTCAAAGGGCAGCTGATTTAGACGTGCCTGAGTGTTGAGGTCAGGAGATCACATTCCATAGGTTACTAGATGAAAGTGCTTCAAGAGGGCATAGCATAAATATTTGATTCATATAGAGGGGATTGGTGCAAATCCTTTTGTTCCTTCCCCGGAGATGTTCTGGAGGAAAAGCACTGTTAGGAGGGAAAAAAAAAAAAACCACCACAGCCCAGCGAACAAAAGAAAACTTGTAACTTCTTTGTGCTAGAGGAAGTTGGATGGTAACATAGTGAATTATTGCTGAATTCCACTAAAATTCTTCTCGTGGGATGCACCGTCTTGGAGAACACTGAAGGGAACTAATGTTTTTAAGTGTAAAATGACTCATAATGCATGGGCTCTTGAGGTTGGGTTTAACATTGTATGCAAACATTGCCAGCTGGTGGGGATCTTTTGGGATAAATAAGAACTATATTTGTACAAGAAGGCTTGAATGATGCATTTCAGATGCATCCTGATTAGCATAAGCCATTCACTTTGCAAAAGAATAGCCAGAGTCCCAGAAGTGGAGATAATTTAATAGTTCTCTTGTTCTCTTTAGTCTGTCTTGCATCAGCAGACTGACCAATCTTTTTGTTTATTTAGAAATAAGGTTGCATTGCTTTGCTGCCACATTTTCCTAACCATGACAGTGAAATTGAGAATTTGCAACCCCCAAGTTCCCAGAGCATAAATGCTTCTCCCACTTCGAGCCCTTCCTTTTGTTTCCAGTTGAGTGTAATGTGATTTTTTTTTTGGTGGTTATTTTGATAGAAAAACTTGCACCATTCAGTTCTTCCTAGGGCTCAGCACAATGTTGCCTTGCTCCATGGCTGGGGCTCACTGTCACTGCAGTGAACAAGTAAAATTTGAGCTCGTTAAAGCTTAATTATCTTAACGTGGAGCAAAATTTGAGCTTGGTTCAGATTGCCTTATTAATGTATACACAGGAATAGGTGCTCAATTTTAGAATTACCAGCAGTCCAAAAGTGTGTTAGTATAGAAATACTTTTAGCAGTGAAATAATTTGTCTGTTAAAACCCTTTGTGGGGCAGAACTCCTTGTGCACTTCTTGCTTCATTCTTACTTTTAAAGAGCTCTGACCTGCAGGGAAGACAAAACCCAATATAATAAAGTTCTTACACGTTCAGAGTGTGCATTAAACTAAAATGTGGCTCCAAACACCTGTAAATGATGAGATTCTCTGTTTGCAGAGTATGTTGTGTGCTGGGTTCTGTTGTGAATTAAAAAGAAAACTATGACCTTGTTCTTGGCAAAAGGTTCTTGGATTAATGGATGTTCCCACTTTGGGCTGAAGTGTAAATGCTTTCAGAATAAAGTAAGATGCCTGTTTTCCCCCATCTGGCTGTTGTTGTGCATTCCCACATTTCAAGGTATTTTCAGACACTTACTTTTGAAGAAGTCCTCTCAAAGGGTTCCTAATCAAAGCAGCCTTATGGACTTTTTTTTTCCCCTCCTTGCTATTGTGGACAGTATAGTGGGAGTGGAATGTCCTTGGTTGCCAATGTTTGCTGCTAGGTATCCCCCTTCCATGGAGACCAAGTGTTTATAAGAGTGTGAGAACAGCCATTCTTGGGGATTGGCAATAAGGTCCAGGGCTCTCTTTCTCCTCTTCTGTCCACTGAAATACAAGAGAGGACTTGGTTCCTCATAGAAGTGTTCCAAACTGCCTGTTGCTGGGGTTATACACTTGCAGGAAGCACTAGAGGATTTGTCAAAGTGATTTAGTCCATTGTGTTGAATCTGGGCCACAACCCATTTCTCTAAGCTCATTCCTTTCAGGAATTCTCTGCTTTTCTTGCTTTCTGATGAGTAGCCACTTTCTAGGTTAGGCTTCCACATACCCTGTGCCTGATCTTCCCTCTGCACGTGCCCCATATGTGGTAGCAGCATCATACTGTAGACTTAAATCATTGTTTTATATGAAAGAGCAGGCACATACCTGCCCTGTGAGTCCAGTTTGGCTGCAGGAGCTGTTAAACCCTTTTGTACAGGAGAGAGTGTATTCCCAGCCAGCTCTGGAATGCAGTGCTGGCCACAGGAAGAGCTTCATGCTGCAGCCTCCATGGCCATACCTTCAACCTTTGCAAAAGCATTTGGCTCATGCTTTGGGCAGATCTGATACTGCAGTTGTGGCCATGTGAAAGTAATGGGCTGTACGGAGAACTGTAAATTCAGCAAATACCCAAACCTTGCATATTACCTGGCTCTCCAGAGTAGCCTTGAAATGTTGTCTTCAGGACAGGAAAAAGATCCAACAATTTTGGGGGAAAATAGTGTGAAGTTGTTCCTAGGGGCAATGAACTTTTAAATATGCAATATATAATAAAATATAAATTTTACTCGCCTACTATGCCTGTAAGTGAAAGGAGTTTTTCATGGTTGATGGAATTTGTGTTTACATGGACACCTGGATGTAATTTTTAAAGTAAGAATAGATTTAAAATGTGCCTCTGTATAAACGAGCATTCAGGCCAAACCAGACATTTGAAGTCAGTGCGTGCTCAGTGAATGAAGAGTGAATAGGAATAGAAAATGGAATATGAATTTAAAAAACCCCTTGAGAACAGAATTCAAAGGGCTGTGAAAACAAACTTCTCAAAGCTTTAAAATCCTGTCTTAGCAGAGTGCAGAGGTTTGTGTGAGGTGCTCAGCTTAGGTGCAGGAGGAGCATGTGTTGGAGTGTCCCCTGTGGATGGGGCTGTGGCTGTCCCTTGTGGTGGCTGTTGGATGTGCCATCCCTTGTCCTGGGCAGCTCCCAGAGGCTTGGCTGGCCCTGGAGAAGTGGGGGCTCCCTCCTGTTCCCAAGAGCTGAGTGTCCCCTCTCTCCCTGGCAGGCACTCTGCATTCTTGGTCCTGCAGAAGGCCTTCAGAGATAAATGCTGCCATTCAGACTTGCTGCTTTTTTACTTTCTCCTCCTCTCTGAGAATGACTCTTGTCTAGTTTGGTTGTGTCTCAGCTTAAGATAACTTTTTTTTTTTTTTTAATACTAAATATTTGAAATTCCTTGGGAGGCTGGAGAGGTCTTTGGTCATTTTCCTTGGTAACCACTGTTGGTCTTTCTGAGGTTCATCAGTACTGGTCACAGTATGGAACCAGACTTTGTGTAAAGGACAAAAACGTTCACTGATCCAATAGAATTGGTTTTTAAAGGCTTATTTGTATTTGCAAAGCACTTACAGTGTCCAAGAGTAGACCAAAATGTTGTTGAACAGTTCTCTTATATGAATGTTTGTGAATTAAGCCAGTTTAGGATTTTGTTTAATGAATTAATTAGCATTTGTAAGACCTTGTCTAAGAGTTGTGTCACAGTAATATTTTCTTTAAAATGTTTTGTGTCTCTACACAACTTGTTTTTTGAAAGAATTACTTAATATATTAGGATTATTTACTGTAACCCTCAAGGAAACTAATTCCACATTTCAGTGACTTTGTTCCCATCAGGGTTTGGTGGACTTTTCCTGCTGTTCTAATTTGAGTGATTCTGTGTTCAGCTGAAACAAATTTGATTGCTTCATACTGGGGCTAGCCTGTCTAGTTGTGGGGCTTGGGAAAACACATCTTCCTTGTTTTCCCATTGTCTTTTTGAAAAGAAACAAAGCTGAAACCTCCTCTGTATTTCTGGAGAGCCAGAACTTGAAACCAGTGTGAGGTGGCATCTCTGCCTGTGCTGGGGGGTTGGAATGAGATTTATGGGCTTTAATATTCCTTCCAACCCAAACCAGTCTGGGATGCTGGGATAGCCTTTGGGGGTGCACAAGGAGGTGGTAACTGGAATTTTCTGGAGTCATCACAGCCGAGTGCTGATATTTGTATTGGGTAAAAACAAATTTGGAACACTTTTTACTGTAGAATGATGAAGGTTGAAGAGCCCAAGAGCCATGACGTAGTCTGTTCCACCCTTCCTTTGGGTAAGGTCAGGGATCTGGGGAGAGCAGGCAGAAAAGAGCACTCCAAAGTTCCATGAGAAAGAGCAGCTTTTGCTCTTGTCCAGTTGGGATTGGGTGTGGAGCACTTGGAGCTTCTTTAAAAAAGAAAAAGTTGTAAAAAAAGCTTATCCCCCCTGGGGGAAGAGTGGATTTAGCATGTGCTGAAAGCCCAGTGGATTTCTGATTTGGGGGGAGTAGGGATGGCAACAGGAGCTGTGTGTGGGACACTGCTGGTCCCATCCCCTGCTGCTCTGGGTCTGAAGGGACCTTCCAGGGAGCAGTCTCAAAAGGCTGGGATGGAGATCAGGGCCCAGAGTGGTGCTGGGGGAGGCAGACTGCAGGCTGAGTTCCCTTGGGACACCCAGGACAGCAGCTTTTCCTGCCTGGAGAGGCTCTGGCACTGCATTCCTCAGGCAGGGGGGAGCTGAGTGCATTTCCTGCACAAGCCCTGCTGGCACTGACTGAGCTCTGGGGGGGAGCAGCAAAGGTTAATCACCTTGGATTTGTGCTCAAGGAGCAGTGTGTTACCTCTGGTTTCTGTGCACTCTGTGAAGTTCATTTCATTCATTAGGGCTCCAAATCTTTACATTTTTCTGCAGCTGCTGAGGCTCCTTTGCAGAAGAATCTTCTCCAGCTGTAGAAAACACTCAGAAGGTTTCTCTACCTTCTGCTTGCACAAGTCCTGGGGTGCCAACACCCTTGATCCATTTAGGCAGGATCTGTGCTTGCTGCTCCTGTTATTACAGAAAATCTTCTAGCAGTGATGGAGTTTATATTAGCCAGGCAGAAGTTGTGCTGCTGTGGTTTACACGAGGTTTTCTAAGCAGTACACCTAAACCCAATTATTTCCTACTGTAACTGCATCTGTTTTAGAGTGGTTGCTGGAATACTTGCATTGAAAGAAATCAATTCTCTGAGTGACATAGTTGTGGCAACAAAAAACATCAGTGTAGGCCAGGACTCAGCCAGTCACCACTGTGCTAAAATGAATGGAGTAATATCTTCCTCCCAGTGTGGTGGTGAGGCTCAATTAATCATCTTATAGGCAATTAAAGGTTTTTTTACAAGGTGCACATGAGAAGCCCAGGTGGTTAGGATAAAAGAACAACACCAAAACCACTCTTATAACATCCTTGCTGTCTAAAAATGTGGTGGGCTGGATCTTCTGTAGGGTTTTATTTTTAATTCACATTTTTAACCCATGGTACCCACCGAGATCTCTTGGTGATGTTGGGCTATCCCAGTACTGCACTGGGTTTGTGCCCTTCCTTGGGCCACAGCATTTCTGGCTGATAACTGGCAATTTACCTGGGTTTTTTATTTTTTTTGTTTGGTTGGGGTTTTTTTAGCTGTTTCTTTTTATAAAGGGAACAAAAAGACCTTAGACCAAAGGAGGGGCCATTCCTGCCTGCTTTATGGATTCTGTGGTTAGTCCCCTTAAATTCTGTGAAACTGCATTCTGAAATAAGAAGAGCTCCTCCATATGGGGGCTTAAAATAGTTTAAATTGTGGTATTGCTAGAAAAGCCAGAAAATTCCATGCTAAAGTTAGGCCATAGTGGTTTTCTTCCCTGCATCCTCTTCCACCTACCTTTTTTTATTTGTGTCAACTTACAATAGAAATTTTCATTATGTCACAACTGAGGAAAAACTACCTTAAGGTGGCACAAAATGGATGTATCTGTTTGGGGATTGTACTTCCATTGTTTTCAGGACTGCTTCAGCTTTTAGGTTGAATTTTTACTTTTTTTTAAATGTAGATGGTGATTCCAATCTTCCTTTTTTTTTTTTATCTCAGCAGCAATTAAAAGAGTCTGATCCTATCTGTAGGGACAAATGATGCACTGTCAACATTTTGCTCCCTTCTGATAATGCACATGAAACTGCTTTGCGTGTTTGAAGATTACATTTTACTCTCACATGGTTTTCATTATCTGAGAGCCCCGAGGAGAGGCCTGGACTAAATCAGGGAAGGAATGGAGAAACCACACAATGCAATGAAACTGGTGCTGAGGCATAGCTGGGATAGTTGTGGGACAGGGGCTGCTGACGACAGAAGCAGGGCGCTGCCTGAGTGCCAGCAGCGGCGGCGAGAAGTGGAGCGCTCGCAAAAACACAAAACAAAGCTGGGTGTTGAATTCAAACTGTGCCTTGGGCTTGCAGCAGTTCCCCACTTCTGCAGAATTACTGGAAGTTCGTGAAGTTTGAGGCAGATGAATCTTGCTGGCTCTGTGCTGGGAGGCAGCCCTCTGAAATGAGAGCTGGTGTGGCCAAATCTGTGAGCTTGAGCTGGTTTTAGCAAGAAGACGTCCAAAAGGTGAGATCTTGGCCTTTCTGGAGTTGGTAGCAGAGCTTGCATTGCCTGTGCTGGAATTTGGGTTTCATTAATCATGCAGAAATGGCAGTACCTGCCCCTAAAGCGTTGTGGCTCTGCAGATGTGTGAGCAGTGTTAGGTAGTGCTGCATAACAGTTTAAGTGATGGACTGGTGTGATGTCTTCATGTAGCAATATTCTCAATAAAAACAGCTGGTTTTCCTATTAGACTGGTATATTCAGAATAAATCCTCCTGTCCCTGTGACTTTTAAAATTTTATGGAGGAACTTGAAATTCCATAGCATTCTTTTCAAAATGCTTAAAAGCCATGACACATTCCTATTTATACCAGGCTTTGTAAATGTTTGGGGTTTTTTTTCTTCCCTTTGTAATATAAAGCCTAAATTATGTTGGTGAAGATTATAGGAACTTCCCTGTGAAGAAATTGATACTTTTAGTGAGGGGAGCAGTAATTCAAAGGTCAAGTAAGGTCTTCTCAGTTTTTTCCCTTGAGATGTAATTTAGAGGGGATCTTCCCATGTTGATGTCTTGACTTATTTATCTCCAGCCAGGCCAAGCAACTTGCTGCCTTTTCTTCAGGACCTTCCCTATGTCTGGTCCTGGTGACAGAGTGTTTGAGGGGCAGGGTTAGGGACAGTCTAATCCCCGCTCAGGTGGGCTCAGTTTGGCTGGGAGAGTTGTTAAAACCAGGACCAGTTTTAGGTTGTTCTGTGGCTGTAGCACGATGATCTAATACAATGGGTATGCATCTTATTTGCCCCCCTCCGGGTGACATTGTTCTTGTTTTTCGTTAAAAGAAGGAAGTTTTTCTTGTTTGCCCGGTGACTCTGCCCTTCTGGAATGAGGATGAGTAATGCTGGCAGGGCTCCATGCACCTGCTGGTGCCACCCTCCGGGATCACCTGAGCCAGGGCAGCAGAGGGAGGCAGGCAGGCCCGGGAGGGTGAATGGGAGCTGGGGAGGTGTTTATGGTTGGAGTCTGGAAGCTCCTCCTGGGTAGGAGCAGGTGCTAAAGCTCTCTCATAATGCTGGGACTTGTTGGGTGCTGCCTTGCAGGTCTGGGTGTTGGCGCCAGACGTTGGGAACCTTTCTTCTCCAGGACTGTCCTGGTGTGTATTCTCTCCCTTCCTCCCCCTCCTCCTTGGGTAGGACTGAAAGGAAGCACAGAGCATTCAGGGATAACCTCCACTATTCATTGCATAGTTTGGGACCTTGCCTCTGAGTCCCTGGTGCTCCCAGCCACTCCAAAGTGAGTGTTTGTGCAGAACAGCCACAGTTCCAATGGTCTTGGAGACACAGGATGAGTGAATTCTGCAGGATCAGGGATCAGCCTGCTGGGGTTTGCATGGCCATGGAGCAGCAGAGTGTTTCCATTACCCAGGGGTGACTCAGCATGGGAGTATTGCCCAGGGACCTCACAACTGGTCCTTTCCACGCTGTTTCCTGTCCCCTCCTCTATTTCAGAGTGCAGGTCTGTCTGAAGAACCTCAAGAAGAACCTGCATCTAAAAAAACAGCCTAAAACTTCATCTACTTGTGGTAGCATCCCATCCCCTGCTGCCAACCAGGAATGGGTGGTACCACGAGCACATCCTTTACAAAAAACCACAGCATTGCTTTACAGAATTTGCTGCTAGAGTTTGAAGTCTGTCACTGGATCGTTTCAGGCGTGAGTGACACAAAACTTAGGAGTAAAACTGAAAGTGCTTAACTGTACTGAGGCCTGACGAGGTGGTGAACCTGTTCCCATCCCACCTGATGTGTTAGCTAATTAGCTCCTTGGCTAAGCAGTAATTCTGGGCAAGTATGCACAGGCTGTCCTCACGGGGACTCTTGCATTCCTCTTGGTTTCACAAGCTAAAGAAAGATGCTTCTCTTTGCTTGTGAGGTTATTATTGCTCCATGCAGGTTAATTGAGCTATAGCATTAGAGCCACTCATCAAACAGTGGTGAGTCACTCACTTGTCTAAGCTTGTTTATTTTTATAATGCTGGAAAATATTTGCATGCTGTACAGAAATGTGCTGCTTTGGTTCCCTACAGCCTGGCAGTATTATCATTTTAAGTTCTTCATTAATCTTCCTTCCTCACGAGGGACTGGCAAGGTTCCTGTGTATAATTACATGATGTTTAAGACAGAAGCCTCAGCTACTGGGTTTTTACACAATGCCCTGCAAACACAGGGCTTTTCTTACTTTAATGGTACCTGCACTACCTCCCTTTTGTGCCCATTCTTGATCTCAGCATGGTGAAACATTATTTGCAATTCCTGTGTTAGTTCTACCAGTTCTAGGTTCTGATGTTTCCTCAAGAGCTTTTCCCTCAAATTACCAGCAGTAATTTCAGACCAGAGTTTAGAATGAGGTGTAAGATGATAGAGCTGCAGTGCATGGGAGCAAATTGCAAAATTGATTCAGCCTGGGAAATCTCACCGTGGTTCCTTGCATGAGATTTGATCTCAACCTGAATTTTCCACTGGAAAAGGTGTTTCTAGGCTTTGTGGCCATGGAGAGTGCACCATCCAATCCACAGTTTGACAGAGTTGTTGGCAGTCTGATTTCAGCCCTATCAATCATAATAGATGTAGGCTAAACCCTCAAATATGTCTGTTTAAAGTATCTACAGAACCTTCCCAATTTCCTTCCAGCTCTATCATAACAACTTTTCCAGTGCATCTCACTAATTTCCATCTTTGGCACAGTGAAAACCGAAATTGCTGGAAGAGCCTGACACAAATAGAGTTTGGTGTCCAAATAAATAACACATGGCCTTCAGCACCAATTGTACTGTTCATTTTTGTGTTAATAGAAAAGTTAACTCATTGGTTCTGCCAAAGTTTCCAGCCTGCTCAGAAAGCAGATTCCAGGAATGCTGCCACCCAAGTTAGTTGCACAAGATTTTCTTTGTTAATTAAAAATAATGGGATAAAACTGGAAAAAATAGGCTAGCAGACAGTATTTAAAGAAAGCAGATTTGTTGGCCAGAATATCTTCGTATTATATCTCAGCCCACCTTTTGCTTTGGGTTTCCAGGTTGATTTCTAGTTTACACCCACACTAAAATTAGTAGTATTCAGTTCTAGCAAATGTTTTCAGTGTGAACTGTGCCCTGCCTCCATCAGCTCAGCAGAATGAGCTGGTAGTGCTGAGGAGTTTGAAGCTCTGTGTGTGAAATGGTTCTTGGAGCATTTCAAGGAGTTAAACATGCACAGATTGGATTTGTCTGTTGAAAAAAAATCTTTAGGAGAGAGAGGCAGAATCTCAAGCTGGGTTGTATCTTTGTATTAAAAAAATAAACAACCCCCCCACCACCTCCTTAGATTTTTCCAGTTGAGACAAAAGAAATCTTTGGGTGGAAAGGCAGCATCATATTGCATAATAAAAGCCTTTTTATGCTCTAATAAAAAGGGTTGCTCAGGGCAGCTTGGTTTAAAAAAAATTCAAAAAAGAAGAGTCACTGATGATTCTGGTGTGAGGGGGACAAGGAATCTTTAACTTCTGTTGTGCAATGCTGGGAAAAGAGGCTAGAAATTGCTCTAGTTATCTGCTATCTTTAATGCCTGCTTTAAAGGTTCTTTACTGCATATTTGCTGGCAGCTGTTTTCAATATATCCCTCTTGAGCTAAGTCACCAGTTAAGAATTTGACATTAGCTGCTTTTTTCAACCACCATCTTGAAGTACCACACCACACAACACTGCCTTGTTCTCTCCTTAGATATTGTTCATGTGCCTTGAAATTGCTGTTGACACCTCAAGTATTTAACTTGCAGATCTGAGGTAGTTTTTGTTGGGTGTGGATTTGTGCTGTAATAAGTCAGAGACAGAAGTATCCTCGTCTGCATTCCTTCACTGCATCTGTTCACTTTATTTTTTGCAACATTCCAGGAAATTAAGTTAAATTATACTTATCAATGAATATTTTTAGTTTTGCTAGTTCTGTTTTCATTGCCTTTCCTTAAAGTATGAACACACTTGTGCACAAATATGTTCCACAGCTTTTGCATTGCTTGCTTTTTTTCTTTAGGACACCTTCAGTAACTGCTTCTTGTTAACATGCCTAAATACACGTTTTTCTGCATTCTCCTGCTTCTCCTCTCAATGGTTAAAGTTTCTTTACTGCTTCATATTCTGAAGGAGAAAAGCAACATAATTAGTGTTTTGGGAATTAGAGCTGTGCTCTGCAATGTATTTCTGGCATAAACTCTTGTCAGTGTCCTTTTCTTCCCCTGACTTTCCCAGTCTGTAAAATAAAGCTAATATTCACAAACTGATCATTCTCACAGTCATCTCTGAGGCACAGTGTGTTGAAGTTTATCAAGCATTTCACCATGTCACCATCCAGCAGAGGATTTCTGCTGACACAGTTTGAAATGCTCAGCACCACTGGCAAAGGAACCATAAGCACAGGGCATCCTCATCTGTGCTGCAGCTTTCATTCTGAGCAAAAAATAAAACAATGGAGTTAAAGAATTAGCGGGTTTTAATCACTGTTTCACTTGGAGGCACAGATGGGACAAAGCATTACTTGGCAACATTTAATCTTGGAGCAGAAATGGTCATGATTAAAGCAACAGCTGGAGTAGATTGCTGGGGACACGGGGGTTCATTCATCCTAAAGGGATCAAAATTGTTGGGCTCTGGGAGAAAATAAGAAGCTACAAAAGGAAAATGTGAAATATGGGCCAAGGTTTATTATTTCTAGGGTCTCATCTACTGATTAAAATGATGTTTTCAATATTTTCCTCAGAATTATTTTGGGAGCAAGGAGAGTATCAAGTGATCTGGCCTGCTGAAGAGGAGCCTGAAGCCATCTCTGAGTGGAGATCTTGGATTTGCAGGAGGAAGGCTGAGTGTGTCCCCCCATGTGGCAGAACTGCTCCTGCTCACCAGGGAACTGCAAGTGAAGGACAAAGGTATGTGCCACTTCAAACAGGATTTCAGAGGAGTCACATTCCAGCTCAGCTACCAGGGCCTGAATTCCTGCCTGGTGAGCAGCCTGGAATGAGGTGGATTTTAACTTTCTCTTCATTAAGGTTTGCAGAAGGGAGGAAACAGGAGGTTGTAGAGATGCAGCACAAAGCAGATCGTTCAGGCCTCCTGATTCCTGGTTCTGCCACAGAAAAAAACTGTTGGGAACAAGTTTCCTTCTGCTGAGGGGCAATGTAATACAGAAAAAGAAAATGCTAGAACAGCAACACGTGTTCTGCTGTCCGGGCAGAGCCACAGCTTGGCCAGCAAGTGAGCTTTACTCTATTCTGAGCTGTTCTAGCTCAAAAGTAGCTCTGCTTTCAGTTACATGTCTCAAAGGTATCATTAATTTTTAATATTTCAACTCAAACAAGGCCAATGGGCCTGAGTTTCCATGACACACTCCTGCCTCCACTGGGAGACCGAGCAAAATGTAATTTCTGTTGGTCACTGGCTTAATCTGTACTTAGGATGTGCCTGACATTGGCTCTTTGTGTTTCTCTCATTGGGACTCAGTGTTTTTTCCTGCCACTCAGAGGTCTTTTTCTGTTCCTTAGATCAGACAACTCTTTTTCCTCCCCTTGCATTTGCATGCATTCCGTGGAGGATATTTAGATGTGTGAGGATTTGGTTGCCTTTGTATAGCAGGAAGTTCCTGAGTCCTCACTTGCACCGTGCCTGGGGTTTTCTGCAGCAGGGAGAAGGGGTGCTGATCTCACTCTGGGCATTTCATAACTCTGAAAACCTGCTGGCTAACTAGGTGTTCATGAATTGCTTTATCTAAGCTGAGAGATTTCTTTACTTCTTTTGAACCATATGCTATCTCAATGGGCCTCTTTTTTGCTTTTTTCTTTTCCTTAAAACTGGCAAGTTGCTGATTTCACACTTCAGTCCTTGTCTGCCTACAAATATGGGACTGTATGTCACTGTTGGTAACTCTAAGTATAAAGCAAACAGGTTTCAGGCATTTTTACCATCATCCCGTGAATTCCACGTCTCCTTTTTGCCCGAGATGCTGTCTGAGGTATTTGGCATGCATCCCTACAGCTTGCAGTCGATTGACTTGCCCATAAACTTTCAAGTCACCTTTCATCACCTTTCTGAGGCTTTGCCCCCCGGGCATGCAAGCCCTTCTTAGGTCAAGGGCCTCGATGACCCCCATTGTTATGGGAACCTTTGGTAATCTAACCTGCCTTTTTTCTGTATTTCAAGCCGAATATCTCCGGCTCGATCCACTCAGGCGCTAATAACCGTGTCTCCTTTCCTTAGGTCAAGGGCAGCTTTCACATTCCACCCAAAAAGGCACCACGGTTTGAGATGAGGAATTCAGAAGAGCAAGCAGCTACCACAGTTTTACAGCGCCTGCTGCAGGAGCAGCTCCGATACGGGAACCCAAATGACAACCGCAACCTCCTCGCCTTACACCAGCAAGCCACGGGGAATGCCGCCGCTTTCAGCAGCACCGCCAGCCCGGCCCCTCAGAACGAAGGGCTGAGCTCCCAGGAGCACCAGCTCGTCACTCATGCTGCCCGCCAGGAGCCCCAGGGCCAGGAGATACAGGTGGACAACAGCATCATGGAGAAGCAGCTGTCGCCGCGGCTGCAGAACAGCGAGGACCTGCCCACCTACGAGGAGGCCAAGGTGCAGTCGCAGTATTTCCGGGGCCAGCCGCACGCCAGCGTCGGGGCCGCCTTCTATGTCACCGGCGTCACCAACCAGAAGATGAGGACTGAGGGGAGGCCCACGGTGCAGAGGGTGAGCCCGGGCAAGGTGCACCAGGACGAGGGACTGAAGGACCTCAAGCAAGGCCACGTGCGCTCGCTGAGCGAGAGGCTGATGCAGCTGTCCCTGGCCACCAGCGGGGTCAAGGCTCACGCGCCCGTCACCAGCGCGCCGCTGTCCCCGCTGTCCCCGCTGTCCCCGCAGCAGTCCAGCGACCCTTACAAGAGCTCTGGCTCCAATGAGTTCTACAAGAACTCGGTGCAGGCCCCTTCCCAGCCCGGCATGAAAGGAATGGAGCAGCGGGGGCCTCCCCCGGAGTATCCCTACAAAAACGTGTCCACCCCGCCCATGAACTGCAAGCCTCAGGACTCGGGGCATTTCTATAGTGACCATCGCATGGGCCAGCAGGGGAGGTCTGATGGGCCCATGATGAGGTACCAGCATCCCCCTGAGTATGGCTCAGTCAGGTAAGAGAGACCTTACAACAAACCCTGTGACAGCCACGTAGGGAGTGACAATAAAGAACTCAGTCCATCCCCTTCACTCCTGAGGCAGGTTTTCCTTCAGCAAAGACCCCATCTTCATTACTTGAGATGACATACTGTGTTCAGCTCCACACTGGAAGAACTGTTAATTGCTTCACTAGCTGACTAGAGAGGCCTGATGCTTTTTAACAAAAAAAATCAAAAAACAAAAATCCACAAAAAAAACCCAAGCCAACTTGATTTTATGGTATGGGGAAGTTTAATGCTGAGGCTCCACAGCCTCACAAAAGCTTTGCTACAAAAGCCAAAGTTATGGTGTGATTCACTGTAGAAACTTGCTGTGAGTTACTTATTGCAAGAACTAAGTTGTTCTTTAATTGCATCTGCCAGACAAAAGATTTTTCTTAACACTGCATCACATAGGAAAGGAGAAAGTAAATGAAAGAATAATGGTGCAGGTAGCAAAAATCACATCTGAGCTTCCTGTAGAGCTTTTAACATTTTATTTTCATGGACTGAAGTGTAGGAGAGGAAAATGGAGTATCCTTTGTGCCTCATCCCAGACTTGCTTGTTCAGCTTTTGCTCATTTTTCTTGCATCATTTGAAATCTCAGCCTGTTCTGGTTCCCTTCACATAAAGGAGCTGGATTTGGCTTGAGCCAAACACTGATGTCCGTGTGGAGAGATGAAGTTTTGTTAAGGTGGGCTAAAACCTCAGCTTTACTTTACCTGTTCCCATACCATCTCATCTCTGCCAGGTGGTATCTGGTGTAATGATTTTGGCCTCATTTTGAAGATAAAAGGGTAATTCAGAGGAGCAAGGGGCGGGCGTAAATGGAGAGGTCTCTGTGAATTTGTGTTTGCACATTTTGAGGGGAGCATGAAGAAACCAGTCAGCATTTGGGAGCAGAGTCTGAGCTTTAGGGAGTTTAAATCTGCTCAGAACCTTCCTAGCCCTATGAGGAGCTATTTTCAGAGTTTGTCCACCATTGTTTGTGATCTGAAATGACTTCAGCAGCATACAAGCCTGATGAAAAGGCCCTTTGATCTGGCTAAATAAATAATAAAGAGGCCAGGAAAAGGGGAAGTAAAGGGTTTAGGGGGGGTAATGATTGTAGAACTCGTTGCAAATGTGTTTTTGCAGATTCAAAGGCCTCAAACCTCTGTGCACACGGGACAGGGAAACAGCTCCTCGGTGGTTCTGCTGCATCAGAAATGTTCCTTATATTATATGCAGTGAGACGTAGCCTGCTTGCTGTTCAAGGGAGAGGTATTTGAAAACACGCCAGCAGTCAGCTCCTCTAGACAGGGTGATTTTTGTCTGTATTGGATGGATCCTGGCTGCTTTGAAAGAACATGGTGGGGGGAAGGAGGGGGAGGAGAAAGGTTCAGCTGGCGAGGTTTCCAGTAGGGGAAGCAACTGAAATTTGTCTTCAAAGCACTGGGAATCTAATGAGGTTACTTTTTAACCTAAATAGCTGCACAGAGGAGAGGTTTCCTTTGCAAGCAAATGCTGGAGCAGTAGAACAATTGCAAGACTAATCCATAAATTACAGAGCAGCATAGCAAAGGAAGGGAGCAAGTCCTCTATTCCCCTCCCTCTCCCACACGATTTAAGAGAAATTGTCATTTAGACAAGAAACCTTCTGTGTTGCTAAAGGTGCAGCTGGGTGATGGTGTGGGGATTTGAAAGGCAAACAGCTCCGGGGGAGAGAGCCTTTGCCTCGCACCAGGAGTGTCCTTGCAGTCCCCAGTCTCCCTGCGCCGCGCTCGGCGTTTATCGGGATTCATTTGGATTGGTAAATGTGTGCATTTTTTGAACTGTGCGTCAAGGAAACAAAGCCCCTTCTCTCTGCTGCCGAGGCCACACCCTTTTCTGCGGGTTTTTCCCCTCATTGTTCGGGGGAATTTGAGGGTGACCTAATGATGCGGTTAAATAAAACTCGTTGAGCAAGATAAACATTGGGGAATTCACAGCATTCTCATGCTTCACCCTCCCCAGTCTGGGAAAGGAATGGGCTGTGTGGTAAGTTTAAACCAGTCTGCAAACAGTTTGCCTCACCTGCTCCTGGGCGGTGCAAGTTTGGGAACAGTGGATGTCGGTAATGATGTTGGTTTAATGTAAATGCCGGGCATGCCGGAGGCATCTCTGCTGTTATTTGGAAATTTTAAAGCAAGTTTAGAAGAGGGCTGGCTGCATGTGGAGCTGCAGAGTCCGGTTCTCTCCCCAATACCTCAAAATGCACTTTAGCATTGGTGGTGGAAAGAACCCTCCAGTCTAAGAGCAGAGCACGGGTGCCTTGGGCTCCTGTGCTGGGGGCTGCAGGGGCTCCTGTGGCAGCACAGCGACAGCTGGAGCAGTTCTGGGTGCAGAGGAAGCCCCTGTCTGATGCATTTTTGGGTGCAGAGGAAGCCCCTGTCTGATGCAGCTTTGGGTGCAGAGGAAGCCCCTGTCTGATGCATTTTTGGGTGCAGAGGAAGCCCCTGTCTGATGCATTTTTTTGGGTGCAGAGGAAACCCCTATGTGATACATTTTTTGGGTGCAGAGGAAGCTCCTGTCTGATGCAGTTTTAGGTGCAGAGGAAGCTCCTTGTCTCTGATTCAAGCACCATCCTCTGTCTGGAGCCCAAGTGCCTGAGCTCCTGCTGTGGTGATTAATCCCATTGACTTCACAGAAAGTTTTTGAGAGGGAGGGCTGCAGAATTTGTCCCATAATTAGTAAATCGCTCTGTGCCCTGCGTTCCCCTGAGCAGCATCAAAGTGGGGGCTAATCAGGTATGACTGGGCAGCAGAACAAAGATTGCTGGGTTTGATTTCGGCTGTGTAATGGAGTGGAGCCTGCTCCCTCCCGCAGGCAGCGTTTCCTGGTTTGTGCAGGAGGGCTGGGGAAGAGAGGGCAACTGGAGCTTCTTGAACACCAAACAGGCTGGGGAGAGAAGCTGGGACGACATTAAAAAAAAACCCTTAACGAGCCAGAGACCTTTCCTGATCCCTTCATTCTTCTGCCTTCCCTACTGTGCTGCTCTGCCCACAGACCTTGTGTGTGACCCTGTGTGCTGGCACCCTGGTGGCTGCAGAGCTGCCCTGCCTCCTGCCTCTGTCTTCCTGCCTCAAAAGCTCAGGTGACCCCTGTATTTGCAGAGCCATAAATCCACGTTTGTACTTGGCCAGAGTGGAGAGTTCCTCTGGTCCATGCCAGGGAGCAGAAATTCCTGCGTGGTGCACTGAGAAGTGGCCCTTAAAGTTATGCTTTCAAACCCAAACACTTGTGGGGATAATTGCTCTGAGGTTTTTTCCCCCTGCATTTGGTTTATTCGGGTCACTGTGACACTGAGGCAAATGGAAGGAGATTGTGTAATTTTGTTGTATATGTGTTTTGAGAGTCTGCATTTTTTCTGAAGTGGTTGGTTCAGATAAAATTGTGATTACCATTGCAGGGTTACCTGAGGACTCATTCTCTCATGGAGGGAATTTTCTGCTACCATTTTATCAGCAATCCTGTTAAGTGACAGCAGCAGTCTTTTGCACCTTTACATTTTGCAGTGTAGCATAAAAATCTGGAAAAATCCAAATTGTGTTCATTTACCTTTCTGACTCTCTCAGCCCAAAATTGCTTTACCAGAGAAATAAATTCTACATTTCTCTTGTTAATATAAAGAAATCCCAGAGCCAGGTATTTTTTGCCCACAAAATGTATGTAAGTATTCTATAAGACAAATTTTTAAATAGTGGGGATGCCAAAAAGAATGTGTATGTAAAAGTTTGCATGCAAGGTCTTAAAAAATCTGGTGTCCCTGTGAGGTTACTAGGATTTTTAAATATCTTTTTTTTAAAGCAGGATGTATTAACCCAGCTGTGCTATCTTGTTCTGCAGGGAAATAAATGCATTTGTGACATTTTGGAAGCCCTAATGCTGTTGGTAATGCCACAGAACCAGAGGCTCCAAGCTCTCATGTTCTAGCTTGAGCCCACAAGATTGGTATAATTTTAAGATTATGAGAGGCTTTGGATGTGAGTGCCAAGATGCTGGAATTCTTGGAAATGCATCCTGTTTAGAAATACTCAGCCGTGATTTCCTAGAGTTGTTCTTTACAATAGGTTTAAAAAAAAAGGATCATTACGAGGCCTGTCAGTTCCACTGTCCCTTCAGAATTAAAGTGCTGCTGTTGTGTTCCTTTGGCCATCACGTTTTTCCTTTCACTGGTGCTCAGGATGGCAAGGTTCTGCCACTGGGTCTCTGCTGACAGAATAACAAGATGGTTTTAGTCAGGTAGCTCAAATTGTTAACATTGGCATCTAAATCATCCTCATTAGGCTTTATAAGATAAACTCACTGAGACCACTCTCCCTGCTCCAGGTTGTTTCCAGACTGGAAAAGAGTGTTTTGTAGGTTGAAAATTGGGGTTTTTTTTGCATCCATGAGACAGATTGGCAACGTATTTCTTTTTGATCCAACTCTGTAGGTCATCACAGATGAAATGTCACAGCAAGGTTATTCCCTAATTGATCTCAGCATCAAAGCAGAGCTGTGCTGATAGGTAAAGAATAAACTCAAGGAGATGAGTGGTTTGTGAGGCTGCAGAGTTTTAACTCTGCACACAACTGGGTGAGCTGAGAAAGCAGCTGGAAACCACCTGAGACAAACCAGGTGACCTTGAGCCTGGCCTGTGATGGTTTTGCCTCATTCTTCATTATGAGAACTGTCAAATGAAGTTAATGAAATCAATGCAACAATAAGTAGAGCTGCCCCCCTGGGAAGAGAAGAACCAAATTGCTGCTACTAAACTGAACATTCCTGAGGAAATTAATTGCACATCGCTCTTCTGCATGACCCCTGAAATCCTCATGCTGCAAATGATCATTTCTGGGGAAATACAGCTCCTGAAACGATGCTGCTGGCAGGGACCACAGTCACCTGAATGTGAGAAGGAGAGAAACAGTAGCTAAGAGCAGTGATTCTTTGTTTTTCCTTAGTTAACAAAGGCTAGATTTGTTTCCCCATTAAGGAATTTGAGCAGGAGCTTGGAGGTTTTTCTGCTGGGAAGCAGGGCAATGAGACATGAGGGGCATGATGCTGAAACAGTGAACTCTGTGCTGGGCTGAGAGCTGCTGAACTCCTCTCTGCTGCTGCCAGATGTGAGTAATGCCCAGATGTGAGTGGTGGGTAAGGAGGAGTGCTTCCTTCTTTCTTGGAGAACAGGAGGGATGGTGCTGAGTGTTTGCACTTGGGCTGAGTTTTGTGTAACCCTTTAGTTCCCAGCTCAGCTTCCTGCTCACTGTTCTCAGTTCCTCCAAGGCTCCTGGTGCTGTGGGAATGCTGTGAGCTGCCTTGTCCATCCTCTGCAGGGCAGGAGTCCCTCCTGGGACCACAGGCAGCCAAAGGGGGGTGTTCTGTAGCAGCTCTGGCCAGGTGGAACAACAGTGTGTGCTTTTCCAGCTGCAGGGCTGAACTGCATCCCAAAGGGTGGGAAATTTAGTCAGAGCAGCAGGAGTGTTTCAGGACACACTGAACTGTCAGGCTGGGGCTGCTCTGGGCTGAGCTCTGTCCTCAAGAAGAGACTGGCTGCAGCATGGAGAGGGAGGGACTTCAACTGTTAGAATAAAGAACATCCAGAGAAGTTAAAGGTTGAATGTTTTTGGAGGAGAAAGCAAATCCTGCCTCCTGAGGTCATCCAAGCATGATAAATCCACACAGCGAGATTTCTTACTTGGCTAATGCAGCAGGAGTTGAACTGGGGATCTCCAGAGCCTGGGAAATGTGAGAGGTGTAGCTTGGATTTAGTTCTGTGATGGACTCAGGCATGTTATAGATTGTTAGATGTGTCTCTGATAGCCTGCAGAGGTTATTTTAGGAGCAGTAAACACACCTACTGCATACGACAGGGCAGGTTGAAATGAAAATGCTGCTGCTGATTCTTGGATTGGTTTTCAGATCCTTTAATTGTCTCATTTAACCAGGCTGCTGTTTGTTGGTTGGTATTTCAGAAAGCTCAGATCAGTGGTGCTGGAATACTAGCATTAAGCTTAGCCAATGCTTTTAACTATCTATCCTGACTTACAGAAGAAAATTAATTTTTTCTCCATGACAGATGGCACATTTAAGGTCAGAACAAAAGAGCCTGTTCCTAGCAGTCCTTAGCTGAGCAGTTTTATCCACAAAGTGTGGAGAAAAGTTGCAAAAATAATTTTAGCCAGTAGCTGTTGATGTACTTTTTCTTAGAATTTCTGTAAAAAAATAGTCTCAAGAGGAGACACCTTCATGCCCTTAGAATAAGTTTTCTGCTAAAGATTCGATTTTGAAATGGTTTTTAAAAACAGACTTATAAAATGGAAGAAAGCCTCACTTGAGTCTTTTGTATGGGAAGACCTGTGCCCAGGAGCTCCTCACCTTGTCCCTGGCTTTGTGCACCTTCCTCTGCATAACTGTGACGGAGCCTTTGCTCTCTGTTTTCCAGGCAGAACCCGGATGTGCAGCTGCAGTTACAACAGAGACCACCTCACCACCACAGCCCAACTTCTTCCTTGACATCCCTGGGATCTCTGACTTTGCTCCAGTCTCCACCACCCTCTAGGCTGTCCCCTTCCCAGCACCAGCAACCTCTGACTCCCAGCAGCCAGGCAGATCCTGGCATTGTGCCACGGACCCAGCAGCCTTTCCTGTCCAACCCAGTCCATCAGGGAGATCTGTACCGACTATGCCAGCCCTTCCTGGGCCCGCAGCAGCAGCAGGGAGACTCCTACTCTGTGATGCCCCGGGCCCAGCAGGTCCCTTCCCCCTACCAGCAGATGCAAGTGGATCCTTTTGCCATCGTTTCCAGGGCCCAGCAAATGGTGGAAATCCTGTCAGAGGAGAACAGGTCCCTACGGCAGGAGCTGGATGGGTGCTATGAGAAGGTGGCCCGGCTGCAGAAGGTGGGTGCTTGTGGAATTCAGGCATTCTCCTGTCTCTGCTCTAGTCCCTAATTGAATCAATTAATCTGCAGCTGTTGGATTCCTTTGCTGAAGGGATTGATTATGTACTTGAGAGTCTTTTGTATGCAGATTGATTAGTCTGTGTCCTGTGCCTTTGGGCATCAGCTTAACTTTGGCAGGAGATGGAATCAAAGCTTTCTGCTAACAGCTCATTGACCATGCTCAAAAGCTCATCCTCCTCAGCTGCTGAAGAGGCAGACTGCTTGGCTTGCTTAGCTATCTTAAGGCTTGTCCAGGATAGCAGCAGGTTTCATTTTCCCAAAAAGACTTCAGAGCTGCAGGAAGGGCCTGTTTGGGATGGCACAAGACCACAACCTCTCAAGGAGGCACAGGGGACATTGCTACAAAGCTGGTTGGCACCACAGTGTGCAGGGCAAGTAGTGCTGCTATGGCTACACTAAAGACATTTGGACTGTAAGACTGGGACTAACACTCCTTTTGTCCCTCTCTCTACACCACACAATTTCCATGAAATTTCCACCACACAATTTCCTTAATGTCTTGATTTGAACCCAGCCATTTGCCACCTTTGGCTTTATGGAACAAGCAGAGTAAATGATGCTAAGACATTGAAATAGCCCAGTGAGACCCATCATTAATGTGCATGTGAGGAGGTATTTTCATGCTGCCTCACAGAAATAACTCCTTGATGACCAGTGGTTTAAAGCTGGGCAGCAGGTCAGCTTTGCTTTTGCCTTGCAGCTGAGGAAAGGCTGATGCTACTTAGCAATTTAGGACTTGGTGAGCCTTGCTGTGCTCCTTGCACTGAGCAGTGTTTGGGGCCAGAAGAATGTGTGGCTGCTTGTCTTTGAGTTCAGGTGACCAGTGTGGCTTTCCACACTCATTATTCCCCATGTTACCTTTTACCAGGGACATCTGTTTGTTTGGCTGGATTTTTTTGGAAGGTTTCTAGCCAGGAAATACTTGAGAGGATTGTTTGACAGCTTCCTGCTAATGACAGAAGGATACAAATGCACTTCCCTCCACCTCCCTGTTGATCACTTACTGTAGACAGTGCTGATGGGATTTGCTGTGGTGTGGATCCACACTTCCATTGCAAACCATGCCCAGCAAGGAGAGTTAGGAGAGAATCTCCTCTCTGGATGATCAAAGAAGCTTTACACTGAAGGCTAAAAGGGAGGATAAAGCATCTTTTATTGCAAAATTATTCAGCTACTGATATTCTTTCTATAGGAGGATTCATCACAGACCTGAGACTTTCTTTTACTTAGTGTATAAGTGTAGGTTTCCCTCAATAAAGAACCCTTGAGACAAAGTAATCTCCTGTCTGAGACAATTGAATTTGTTGGTGAAAAATAGTAAGTGCTTGTTTTCACTTCCCCTGCAGCTGGAAACAGAAATTCAGCAAGTTTCAGAGGCATACAAAAACCTGGAGAAATCATCCTCCAAGCGGGATGCCCTGGAAAAGGCCATGAGAAACAAACTGGAAGGAGAAATTCGTAGGCTGCATGATTTCAACAGGGATCTAAGAGGTAAATGAAGTAAAACTTCTGTTCTTCAGTGCTGGGGGGGTTTTATTGTTATGCTTACTTGGCAAGAGAGAGTTTTGCTGCAGGATTCAGTGTCTGACATGACTGGAGTATGACAGGATATTCAGGTGCATTCAGTAGTCAGAGGTTTTAAGCACTTGCTGGAATAGTGGAAAAGACAGGTTTAGGAGAGGGCTGCAGTCTTTCATTTCCAGCCTGTTTCTCATTGACAAGAAACATGTGATAAGCCAAATACCATAAACCAGATGCAAGCCTGGAATTCTCTCATGTCTTATATCCTAGAGACAATTTGTACAATTTGTTCAGTTTACACAAATGGAAAGAGGTTTTGCTGACTGCCTAATCCCACAGCAGGCACGTTCACTTTATTTCCTGTCCAGTGACCCTTTTTGCACTGACATACAAACTGCAGAGTGTCTGTTCTTCCTGAAGGTCTTGTCATTCCTTATCAATGTAGGCATCTGGTTTTTTGGATCTCCCTTCCTTTTGCAGAGTGAGATGTTATTGGTGTCTGGTTCTTGCTAAGAGGCTGAGGCAGCACCACGGCTGGCAGCAGAGTGGTGTTGAGTGGTATTTGACCTTACTGAGGGTAAAAGTTTAAGCATTAGTTTGGAAGGTGGAAAACATCCGTAATTTGAGATTTTTGAAGGTGCACAAACAGTTTTTTTGAACTGTAAGTTAAATTTTTTTTAAGAAAGCCTTCTGATTGTCCTGTGTGCTCTCACTGCCTCATGTCTTTTACTAAGACTCCCAGAAATTGTTTTGCATCCAGGAAGTAAAGCCATACATTTCCCAGTGCTGTACACAAAGGCCTGCATTAAATAATCTTATTCATAATAAAACACAGCATGAACATTTCATTCTAATTTTCACAGACTGATACAAATTTCTAGCAGCTTGAAGCAGCAGAGCTGTTAAGCTGTTTTTAGGGTTTTCCACTATTCCCTCAAGTCAGGTAATTGGACAACAGTGATTTAATTTTCTGTTAAGATTTAGTGGAGAATTATAAGAGATCTTTTAATTGCATGGTGGAATTTATTTGTGTGGAAAAAAAATAAAGGTATAAATGGAAAAAATAAACTTCTGTGCTATAAACGTTCAAAATAATTTCTTTGGAACTTTAACCTGTTTTGTCTCACTGAGTGTATTTCCTTAAGGACATAATTAGAAACATTTCAAAAGCGAGTGCCAACTTCTGATAGGCTGTGGAAATTAGGAGGTGCATTCCCCCAGCATCAGGAATGCCCTGAGCACATGTAACTTAATGCTTGAAAGTCTTTCATGACTGAGTTTGCTTTTATTGACAATTTGTGCAGAACGCATGGAGACAGCCAACAAGCAGCTGGCAGAGAAGGAATTTGAGGGCTCTGAAGACAATCGGAAAACCATCTCCCAGCTCTTTGCACAAAGTGAGTTACACAGCCATCATGGGCCACTGCAAAGCTCCAGTCACCCTGGGCAAGAGGACAGTGCAGCAGGTTCATTATCAGCACAGAAATCAGGGCAGTGGCAGTGGAGAAAGGAGGAGGGATTCTAGAATTCCTTTTCTGTCAGTATGTAAAGTCCATCTGATGGGATTTATTAGAGATTTTGGAGCAAAGGTAATTTGCAGTTAAACTGTAAAATTAGTGTTTACCCCCATTATTTACATATTTTATCCACCTATTTTATTCCTTGAAAGCTTTGAAATGAAACCTTCCCAGGAGTCCTGGCATGAGTTAAAGCCAGCAGGACCTGGTAGGTCTCCTATCTCCTTCCTCTTTAATTTGCCACTGCCCTATCCTGTTCAGCAAAAATGAAGGGCATGAACACTCCTGCAGCCTGCTGGGCTGGGTGAGGGTCAGGAATTCTGTCCACAGCAGTGGATTTATCACAAGGCAAACCAAAATGAGGGGTGTGAAATGCTGCTTTTCCTTTGTTCTGGAATGTCTTGAGGCCGACGGCGCCGGGCCAACTTTTCTCTCATCCCACAGTGTGCTCCACCCTTCTGACAATGCTCACTTTTCTCCAATTGTTATATAAAAAGGTAGTGCAATAAAATTGCAAAACAGAGTTTTTCTGTAGTGTAATAGACACTGCAGCCACCCTGACAGATTCTGGTGTCCCTCTCTTGGGTCATCTTTAGCTTATTCCTTGTGGTTTGCCTTGCAAGCAAATGGCTGTCAGGGAGTGAATTCCACACTCCTGGTGATACTGGGAAGTCTGTGGGTTCAGTCTCTCCTTCTGCTGGGTGGACACTGAGCTTCACAGGTGCACCCAGAAAGGTGGGGAGGTGAAAACTTGTGGGGCCCCTCCTTTTGGATGAACATGGAAGCCACAGCACTGCATTTCATCAGTTCCAGCATTTCTGCTGCAGGCACTTGTCAAGTGGAGCAGTTCTCATTTGGAGAAAAGTCTGCAACAAAACCCCCAAAAGCCTCTCTGCAAGCATTTCCAGATTAACAAACAGCCTGGTAGCACTGACTGATACCTGCTGGCATCATGCCACCCTGTCTCAGTGCAGCTCAGTCTTTGCAGTACAGTTTAATGTGCTCACACTGGCAGCAACTCATTCCTGGGTGGAGGAGAAATGCTGGGAAAAGATGGGCAAAAAAAAAAAAGCAGGTGATGACATTTGTCCTTATGTCCTGAGCTGGCTCTGAGCTCATCTGCAGAGCTCTGGGTGCTGTTGGTGGACAGGTTTGTTTTGCAACCTGTGTGTGGGCTGTGTTGATTCCCTGGCAGGAGGGAATCTTTAGCTACTCTGTGTTGCTAAAGCTTTGCTCCTGGCTCTTTGCTGGCAGAAGAAAGGGAGTAATTGTGGTCCTGTAAATATAGTTATGCACATGCTTGCACAAACGGGCCTGTGTACTCCATATGCAGTCTGTCCTAACACCCAGCACCTCATTCCTGTTTTTCAAGCCTTCCACTCCTTGTCCTCATTCCTTTGTCGTGGGATATTGGTTTCTGGAATGCAGTTTCTCTGGTGTCATCAGTGCTGGGTGTAGATCACTCCAGGGAGTATTCTGTGGTTGTGTATCCAGCAAGTGGGTTAATGTTATCTTTGGAGCTGGTTGGCTTGAGCTGGGAATGGCAACACACACAGAGGACATCAGCTCTGTGTTGTGGCTTTGCCTTACACCCCTGTGTGATAATTTCTCCAGTCTCCAATTATTTTTATCCTATCTGGTTTTTTCTGAAGGCAGTGCCCTGTTCCTGCAGCACTCAGCATTGCTGCTCCAGCAGCATCCAGCTCTTCCTGGAGAGCAGCAGAGAAGGCAGAGCTGCTTGTTTGGGGTGGCAGTCTGCTCTGAGAGGGGACAGAACAGATGGATGTGCCTCACTTCTGGCCCAGGGGGTCATTTTTACAGGCAGTAGAGGAAGACTGAGGAGTTCTTACAGCTGATTTGTTTTCTGACTCCTCTGAAGATACTGCTGGGGAAGGGACAGAACCCCCTTCCAGTTTGGGGGGTCACTGTGGAAAAAAGGAACACAAGTTTTTCAGGAACACCAGTTTGCTATCTCTCTCGCCAGCCTGAGATATTAAAATTACTCCGTTTGTTTTCCACTGCTGAAAGCTCAGCGGTGAAGCGCTGCCAAGTTTCACCAACCATCTGCATAATCACAGCAAATTACCTGAGTAACTGTACTGAGTGATGCACCTTCTGTTCCTTCTCACTATCTTTGTGGCACATTGCTGCTTGAAGGTACCATACTTGTTTTTCAGGATTACAGGTCCTTCTCTTCCTTGAAAGCCATGCCCTTTTATTTTCCCTCTTAGCGCTGGATTTGCATTCTCTTTCTTCTGAAAAGTCCCACTGCAATCTTCCCTTCACCTCTGGAGTGAAAGGCTCCTGAAAACTGGGCAGAGACAGTGCATTGATAACTATCACTTTTTTATCCACAGACAAGGAAACACAGAGGGAAAAGGAGAAACTGGAAATAGAGCTGGCTGCTGCCCGCTCCACCAACGAGGACCAGCGGAGACACATCGAGATAAGAGACCAGGCCTTGAACAATGCTCAGGCCAAGGTGGTGAAACTGGAGGAGGAGGTGAGGATGCTGGGAGAGAGGAGTCAGGGTGGCTTGTGTTCCAGCAAAAGTGGCTGTGGGAATGAGTTTGTCTTGTGGAAGTTATAAGGAAATCTGCTTTCTTCCAAGCTGTTTCTATCGGCTGAGCTTTGTGTTGGCTAAACAGATAAGCCACAAATCTCAATTTCCCTGGAAATTGCTTTTGTCTAAGCAGCCTTATTTTGTTTTCTTTTGGTTTTAACTTGTAAAAGTGGGCTGGAAGTGGAATCTCAGCCCTGGAAACCTGCTGAACTTGGCAGAGATTCAGATCTGGATGGACTTTCAAGTAATATCAGATGAATGCAGCTTGTTCTCTGGTGGGGACAGTGCAGATCACTGTATGTGCCCAGCATTTGTAGTAAGCTGGGCATGACCTTAGATGTTTTCTCTCCCTTTCCTCCCAAGAGAGGATAATGCATTTGAGCTGCTTAGCTGGGCAGCTTTCACAGCAATTTCTTTTGTAGCCTTGTCCCTGCCACTCCTGGCTCTCACCTTTGTGCCCCTCTGTGTCCATCCTTCCCTCCTGCCTTCTACTCTCCTCTCCAAGGCCCCATTTCCCACTCCAGCCTCTGCTTCCTTTACTCCTACTCTTCCTCCATGGAGAGTCTCAGGAGGAAATCTCCTGACCAAGCACACTTCCTCACTGCACATTTGTTCTCCAACCCTGCCATCCCCCTGGCTACCAGCACTCAGTGTCACCCTCAGCTGGGCACTGTGCCTATGTCCAGGTGAATTTTGCTGCCTTCAGAGACATTCCTCAAACCCTCCCTTGTCTGCTTTCAGTTCTCTGTCCCTTCTGAATCCCATTGTGCCACCAGAGGAGGAATGATCAAATACTAAGTGAATATCCTCCTCTCCCAGGTGCAGGTGTAGGTCATTTCTGAGTTTTAGCCTAGCCTTCTCTGAGTTCTGGATTTGCCTCATTACCCTCCCCTGAACCTTCCTGTGTCTCTCCCTGGTGTCCTTAATTTTTGCCCTTCCTTTAATCTCTTCATGGAAGCCTTCCCTCAGTCCCTCTGGATCTCCCCTGGCCCTGCTGTGCTCATTCAGGATGTTCTTGTGGGTTTACCTGCTGCCATAACCTCTTTTAGCCTGGCACGGCTGACTTCACTCACTCAGGGGACAGGGAGCATTGGGTTATAGGGTAATTTACATGTGACATGGCTCTCTTTGGCTCTCAAACTATTCTGTCATTGATTTTGCAATGCATTGGAGTTCTTTGGCTTCCATTCAAATTTCAGCACCTCATTTAAAAGCCTGATGTGTCACTGACTCCAAGTACATGGGACATCCTTGTGGTTTCCCTGGAAAATGCTTGGAGTCAGTGTGGATGAGGTGCTCTGATCAGCTGGGCCAGCACACACAGCACTTGGCTGGGTTGAACCTCTATGTAGGCACTAATTTTGGCTCTCTCACAGTAAACTGGAAGCCTTGAGGGGTAATAATAATTGCATGTTTTATTTTCAAAAGTCTGCTTTTGTTTTACTGAAAGAATTGGGCTCAGTGCTGTGGCAGAGTATTTCTGCCTAGGTAGGACAGTGAAATAGCTAAATCACTCTGGGTTAAATTGCATGAAAGCTTAAAAAACACACACAGGCTGATGCAGAGTGAAATGATCTGCATGAGGGCTTGTGGTCAATGCATCCAACCTCTGCTGGAATCCCAGGGTGAGCAGGAAGTGCCACCCTTCCTGCTGTAGATAAATATGGAAGCGTCTCAGTGAGGGAGCAGGAATTAACTCTGCTTTTTCCTAGAGGTGAGAGGGAATAAAGGGAAACAAATGGGAAAGAGTCACTTCTGCAGGTTTGCCAAATCACTTTTTAATGAAATACTTAGGATTATAATGCATTTGTTGCCTCATTAGTGCTGAACTGTGGAAAGTTCTCCAATCCCCAGGCTGTTTGGTAACTCCAAAAGGCAGCCAAGGAGCTGCTCAGAGCTCAGGGCACCTTTAGAAGGGGCTGGGAACACCATTCTGAGCTAGTGCCATTCAGTGGCCAGGAGATATGAACAGTTGGTGGATTATTTCTTTATTCTGGCCAGGTTAATCTGAGTGACTAGTCCCTGTAAGTGTCAGGAGTTTCCAAACTGGTACTGCAGAAGAGGGTGGAGTTTCTTAGGCTCAGGTTTGGAAGCTGCTGTGGCTCAGGGCCTGAGGGGGGGATGCATATTTCACTTGTTGCCTCCTGTAATGTGAGTTTTCAGCTTTTCTTTTTATCCTTTCCATTTTGACTTCCTATTAAACAGAGTAACCTTGCAGCCGATCCTTTATAAAAAGAATATTTCCATTCTAGGGAGAGCTATAAGCCATATATGACTGTAACTGAATTTAAATGTTGCATTGGAATTGGAGCTTTAGATTCTTTTCAAAACCTTTGGCTTGAATTGCCAGTCTGGGACAAAACCCATCTGTAAAATGTAGAAACTTGCCTACACCTGTGGAGCTTTGAGTATATATATTGTTACATATACTGGATTTTAGCATCCAGCTTAGAGTGAAAGGGGAGATAAAGGGATGCTAAATGTGATGGAGAAAGGAATGATCTTGGAGATACTGAAGTACAGTGAGAAGCAGTTGGATGCAAAAGTAGACATTCACAGAATGCTTCCCCTGTTAGCAGGGGTGAAATGGCTCTTCAAATTTAGAACAAGCTGCCATTAAAGTTTTTGATAGTGTGGGGTTTATTTCTGCAAAGTGCAAAATAGGGTGAGTGATCATAAATATTTAAAGCAAACTTAAATGTGTCTAAGAACAGAATTGCCAAGTATGTATATATTTTATATATAATATTTAAACTTTACTACTTCTCTACTCTCCATAAAGATACAGTTATTAACTCCTATTTTCACTTCTCTATTTTTGTTCTTCCCTTTAGTAAATGTTCCACAGTTTTGCATAAATCAGCAGCTTACTAAAATTGTTTCTAGTGAAGTATTGGTCTGTGGTTTCTGAAATCAAAACTTCAGATTATTTTCATTACATGTAATGCATTTGACATAAATTGAACATATTTGAGGTAAAATGTATCTTGGCTTAAAAATGTACATCGTGGTCAGAAACAGTGATAATAATATTTGGAGCTAAAGCAATGAAGAATTCTCATTTTGGAGCATGGGTTGCTGTGAGGGTCTCAGGAGGGGTGGCAGCAGGGTTGTGGCTGCTCACACAGGATTTAACCCTGTCTGCTCACTGGAGCAGATGGAGCAGTTAAACTGGGCTTTGCTCTGGGCCAGAAGTGCTGGCTCTGCAGGAAGGACCATCCTGACCCACCTGACACTGAGTAAATGCTGACTTGCTGCCAGTCCTTACCAGGCCTGGAATGTTGCAGGAGGGAGTTTGGTGCCAAATACTTTATCTAACCACAACTGCTGAGTGCAGAGGCTACAAGTGCTACTGGTTTTACTTTTTTTTTTTCCCTTAAACTTGGTCATTTCTGCTTGCCCTATTTAATTTCTACCATGGAAGACCACACTTCAACTTAAGTAAGATTTGTGGGTTTTTTATAGTAGTGTAACTTGTACTCCTTTGCTCCACTGCTTTACAAACCACTTTTTACTGAATGCCTCAAGGAGACAGGTTTGAAGAATAGTAACAACCACCAGGAAGATAAAAATATCTGCTCTTTGCCATCCTCACACACACACACACACCTTGCAGTGGGAAGAGGAGGCAGATGACCTCTCTAATGAGTAGAAACTGGAGGATAAAGGGAGGGGACAAGTTTGAATGAAATACCTTTTCTAAAATGGTGTTTAGAAGTTGTAAGATCCATCAGGCATCAGAATTCCACATGAAGCAGATACCAGCTGAGATACTGTGTTCACTTCTCACTGTGCTGTTGTGGAGAGAAAAAAATGCTCTATTTCTGATAACACTGAGGGTTCTGTGTGGGGGGAAATGCAGAAATACATTTCCCAATGACATCTATTGTACTTTTTATGCTGTGCCTGAGACACTTTCAGAACAGAGCTCTGGTTTGTATGAAGGAGACCCAAAGGAGAGCTGTCTGCTTGATGCCTGCTCTAGTTTTTTGCAGTCACTTCCCTGGGTCTATAAAAAGATATTCCTGGTCTCCACAGCTTTGTTTCATATAGGCTCTGAGAGCTACCTAATACTCCTTTCAGGAAGGAGTTGTTTTTAAAAAGGACACTTTTTAGATGGCTTGTCACTCCTGGATGGATTGGGTGCAGAGGAGAGAAACCTCCCTGCTTTCCCTGCAACTGCTTCCCTCTAATGAGCTGCATTCCTGGGACAGAACTGCCTTTTTATTGCTATGTCACTGTCTCACATATTCTGCCTGTTAGTGATTTTCCAGAGGTGGCTTTGGGAGTTAGAACTTGATTTTAACACAAACAAAGGGGGCGACGACATTGTGACATTCCCATGCCACAAACACTGTTCCCTAGCAAGGGGATAGTGTTACCAAATTGTTTCAGCAGGAATTCTTGCTGAGGCCACTGGCGCCTTGTTGGGCCTGAATTCAAACAAACTGAGGGTTCAAAGGCATCCTGCAGGAATATATTCCAACTGCAGGAGGGTGAGGTGATTTAAACGTGCTTGCTAGCTCTTTTTTTTTTTTTTTGACTACATTTCTGCCATAGCAGGCAAATTCTTGTGGGGAAACACATTTTCAGCTGCATCTGAATGGATTCAGCTTTAGGATAAACCCAGAATGTTATGAAAACACCCTGAATATATTAAACAGAGGACTTTGAAGACATCAGAAATAGTGGGTGGGAGACAAGCAGATGCTGATGAGTGTTACCAATTTGCTGAAATAGGAGCTGTCCAAGATGAAGAGGGTAATGGCTGGGTTTGACAAAATGCCTGGGAGAGTTCTGAATCATTGCAGGATCTCTCTTCTTCCCCAGAAAAAAAAAAAAATCTTTGCTGAGTAACGCATCTGGAAGCAATGAATCTTTCCAAAAAGATCCTTCCCCCTCACCTACTGTGTCCAGGGCTGTGTCTGTCCTGCACAGGCAGCTCCAGTGGGAGGATGTTACAGCCTCCTTTATGCCTCGTGGCTGAGAATTCCTCATTCCTGTGTGCCCCTGCTCCCTTCCCATGACAGCTCTGTGCCCTCCTCAGAGCCTCCCTTCTGCGAGCACCTGGGGTTCCTGAAAGGCATTGTGTGCTTTGTCAAAGCCTGAATAAATGAGCAACAGGATTTGCTTGGCTTTGGGATCTTGTTCATTCCCTTTCTTCTGAGCAGTTGTAGTAACAATCAAATATCCCATTTCTGAGAGGAGAACTTTGGCCATTGGTTTCAGACCATGCAAGTACATGCCAAGGGAGAGGGGAAATGAAGTGAAGCTGGAAATACTTGCTCAGGCAGCCAGGGAGTCTTTCAGGGATATTCCCTGCATTGCTTGGCTCTTTGTGCACTGGATTTCTGCAGAGCCCAGGCCAGTCATGGTCATCTTTATTTTTCTTATTCTCAGTCCTGTTGCAGAATTTACATAAACTTTGTAGTAAATGGCAACTGGAGAGTGACTGCTCCTGTTTACATTGGTTTAGTTAGAAAAATCTGTTGATAAAATTACAGCCTGACCTCTGATGCTTGCTTAGGACATTTTCCAAAGCAGTCAGGGATTGACCTGGAGATAAGGACATTATTAAAATTGTGCTGTAGGAAATGCTGGGAGTGGATACAGTCATCCTGCTGTGCTTCCAGACATGCACTGAGGTTATTTGAGATCTTGCATCATAAATAGGTGTTAAAATAAAGATATTCTCATTAGCAAAGTGCTCTGCATTTTCAGAGCACCCTTGGAGGCAAAGCAGTTACAATACATTATGTGAACATGAGCTTGCTTCTTAGTTAAATGCTGTACCATCAAAAGGAAAATTACTATCTTGTCAAATTTATTTAAAATTACATCCCAAAGGGTGTGACTGCATCCTTGTAAAGCTGCAGGAATGAACTCTTATCTGGAGCACGTGTTCACTGCAAGGCCTGATGCAGAGGAGAGAATTCCTGTGTCCTTTGATGCCATCCCTGCCCTGGCAGATGTTGCTGTGGCCCTTGGCACTGAGCAGCCCATTTTGGTTCTTTGCTGGGAGAGACAGGGTGGGGAATCCATGGCAAATGACCAAGAACAAGCCTCAGCATGCTGCCTTTTTTCCTTCTTCCCATCTTAGTTATGTCTTCAGCACCCTGGCAGTACTCAGGAAATTGTTTCCAATTCCTGTCTTAGGAAAACAAGATCATACTCTCAATTTCTGGTAATGAAATCCTTCTGTGCTTGGAAGAATCATTCCTGATCCTCTTCACATTGAGAGTTCAGATCCAGTCAGACAGATGAAAACAAAAAAATGTTTAAATTTAGGTTTCTCTTCTATGACTTCTGGAGAATCCTGGTTCACAGAAAGGTAAATTTTTCTAACTAATACTTGCAGTAGCAGAGCTGGAAATGAATGAGAGTGCCAGAACATGCAGTGACTTAACTGAGGGCAGCACAAAATGAGATTATTTTCTACAGAAAAGATAATTCTGACTAAAGACATTAGAAAAGTTGAGTTGTCTGGAGCACATCCCTTGCCTTTAAAGCTTACTGAACACCTGGGTTCCAAAACCCTGAAAATTATTTGAGGAATTTGTGAATTAATTCCACTTTTAAGCTGTTGAAAAGAACACACACACCAGCCCTAAATCCTCCAACGTTCCTAATTCCTCCTGATGCTGGAAGATGAAGTGCATCTTGTGAAGGGAGAGGAAAAAAAAAAAGGGTTGTCTTTGTGCAGAGCCACTGAACAAGCTGTGCCTGTAGGTTGGGTCTGGTGCCCGAGTCAGGCGTGTGCAGGCAGTGCTGGGAGCTTGGGCAACAGCTTGTGTTGCAACTTTTCACCTGCAGCTTTGGCTGATGGGAGCACGTTCAAAGGGAATGTTTCAGTGGAATTTCTGTGTCCTAATTCTGCTTTTTGGCTGGGCTCTTGGCATTCTTTGAATGCAGGCCAGAACGTTAATCCACACATATGCATACTCAGGTTTGTTAATTGTGAAACTGTAAAATGTTGTGGCTGCTTTTGCAGGATTTTGCCTGTGTGTTAAAAAGCTGCTCAGAAATTGAAATGCTTTGTGGTAGGTAATGAGACCAAATGTCCATCACCTCATCCTTAACTTCTTTTATAAAGGAGAGAGAGGGAGGAGGTTTTGAAGACCTTATTTTTCAGCATGGTATTTCACTGTTAGTGAGTTTATCAAGTTGTTCCTCACTCCTGTCCAGGTCAAAACCCAAGATGCTGAGTGCTCTCCATTTCTGGGTTCTGCTGCTGACTCTGTATTCATCACTTTTGGCTACTTTGAGCTGCTGTTAATCTAAGTTTAAAACTAGTGTATTCATCCACACTTTAGTGGAGTCTGACAAACCTTAAATTGATGTTATCAAGTGCTATGATCTGGAATAAAATATTTATTAAGTATAACATATTTATTGATTTTCTGCAGAGCAGAAGTAGACTATTAAGTTACATTAAAATGTTCTCATCCCTCCCATTCCAAACAAGCTTGAAATCTTGAGCAATCAAATTATAAAAATACCTCTCTACTGTACATGCACTGGTGAGAAGCCCTTTGGCTGGATTGCTCACTGTTTATTGTAAATTTTATTATAAAATTCTTGTTTGGGGAAAATCCTCTAAGGCAGCAACATTCACACTGTGAGATTAGATGCCTGCTGACTTTATGGAGAGAAGAAAAGGATACTATGTCTGGGATTAATAGTGTTGGGAGAATTTTCTGTCTCTGCTCTTTGCATTGCCTGAAGGAACAGGAGTGAGGAAAGGGAAAATGTTTTAAGAAACACATGATAAGAGCTTTTTGGAGCAAAGGTGTGATGTAAGAACAGCTCATGTTGTTCAGATCAAAGTGTCCTGTGTCTGCTGAAACTGAGAGCAGGTTCCTGGGGAACACTGTCAGAATGGGGCCAGAGAGCTCCAACACTTTCCCAGAATACTTTCTGCTTCCAAGAGGGACTTCCTGAGCCAAAAGTGGTGTCTTTTGTCTGTAATATCCCTCAGTGGACTTCTCCTCCATGAAGCTGCAGAGTAGCTCTTTGAACTCACATAAGGGAGTCTGTGTTTTGCATTGTGGTGCTTCTCTAGAACTTTGGCTCTGACTGTTGGGAAAAGTTGCCTTCTTCCTGCTATTTTTAGAATTCAGGGTGTATGACAATCACAGCTACAAAAGCAGTGCCCCAGATTTGCTGCACAGGGCCAGCTAATTGCAGTTTTTAGTCTTTTGCTAAACAGAAAATAATGCTCACAGGTGTGCAGTATTCCCTGTATTTGAATAGAGCTGGACCCTGGATATATTTTATTCTCTTTTTTTAAAGTCATACTTTATTTTGTTTTTATTCTGTGGATTAACCTTGCTAAAACAGTTACTGGGGGGACTCTGTTGCTTCTTGTGAGGCAGGGTGGCAGCTTGGTTTGCAGGATGAACAGTGGAGGAGGGTGGCAGGGCAGGAACAGAGCAGAGGCCAAGAAGAATGTGCAGACTTTTGGGATAAACCTGGATAAAAACCTGGCATGGGGAGAGCCCAGGCCATGGCTGGTGTGTGCTTTGGTCCTGTTATTTTATTGTGACCACACTGCAATAGGATGCTACAAATTTTGATTCAGTTTCTGCTTAATCTTGTCAAAATGCTGCCAGCAATATTCAATATTGCACTGAGAGTGTTCCCAACTCAGGGAGCAGCTCTAAACACTGCTGCAGTTACCTTGGAAACATGTGTGGAGTCACTCAAACACTGTTTCAGTCCCTGGTGCCCTTGCTAGTCCATTGCTGCTCTCAGACATTTGCCACAGATAAGAATTTCCTCTGTGTCCCCGTTGTTCCTGTGGGGTCAATGAGGACAGAAAGGACAAGTGCACCCATCAGGAAAGCAGAGCTGGGACATCCTCAGTGCCCAGGCCAGAGCAGGAGGCACTGACAGCACTCACGAGTCATGGAATGCTTGGGTTGGAAGGGACCTTCAAGATCATCCAATGCCAACCCTCTTGGGACACTTTCCACTGTCCCAGGCTGCTCCAAGCCTTGTCCAACCTGGCCTTGGACACTTCCAGTGATCCAGGGGCACCCATCTTCTCTCCCCACCCTCACAGGGGAGAATTCTTCCCAATATCCCCTCTAAGCCTGCCCTCTGGCAGTTGGAAGCCATTCCCTGTGCCCTGTCCCTCCAGGCCCTTGGAAATTATCTCTCCCCATCTTCCCTGTGGGCTCCCTTTGGGTGCTGGAAGTCCCCTGGACATTCTTCCTGGCTGCCAGCACAGCCCCAAGTTCACTGGCTCGTTCTCATGGCTGGTGTTGCCTCTGCTTGCCTTTCAGCTGAAGAAGAAGCAGGTCTATGTGGAGAAGGTGGAGAAGATGCAGCAGGCCCTGGTGCAGCTGCAGGCAGCGTGTGAGAAGAGGGAGCAGCTGGAGCATCGCCTGCGCACGCGGCTCGAGAGGGAGCTGGAGTCCCTGCGCATGCAGCAGGTACCTGGGCCCCTGCAGGAGGGCTCCCTGCCCCTCACAGCCAGTGTCAGGCACTCTCACACACAGCCAGAGCTGAGTGAAACACCTGTGAGCTGTGTGAAGTCCTGAGGGTTTGCAGCACTTCTCAGAAATGGCTTAGAATAATTTGCGAGATGCTCCTTTGGGTGTGTTTTGCAAAGCAAAAGGTTTAATGGACTGATAAAGTAATAAATGATAAAGAACAAAATAGAAACCATGCACAGGTGCATGCAAGCCCATTGCACCTTGCTATGACATCCTAAAAAGCACCAAGAAGTTCTGTGCTCTCCCTTAAGTACTGAAGGATTTGGGTGGGTTTTTTGGCAAACTGCCCAATAGAAAATGGCCACATTTCGGAGGGACAGGTAAAGAGACCTGTCCATGTTTCTGTCTTGGCCTTGAGCCTATGGAGAGCAGGAATGTGAGAAAGGAAAAGAAATTTCTAGGGCTTTTTCCTTTTAGGTCCTAAGGTGAAACTGAAACTCTTTTCTTTATATGGAAAACATCTGCTTGGTTTTGGGCTGCATTCCTACAGCAGTGGATTTTTTACCTTGTATTGTTAAAACACTTCTTCCTCACTAGATAGATTCTTGGATTTCCTGGCCATGGTATTGCTTTCACCTGATTTAATTCTGTTCCAACCAGAGAATTTAGATGAGGAGCAATAGGGGATCCATCCTGTGACAAGATGCAGAAATGGCCTCATAGCTACATGCTGATTTACCTTTAAATGCCATGGTTATATGATCTGAAATTATTTTAAAAATCTTGTTCACAGTTTGGGATTTTATATAAAATTCATTCCATGCTGCAGACAACACAGAACCAGTCTTAAAAGTACAGGACATAATATCCAACACAGACAGAACAGATAATTGGGGATACAAGCATCACAAATCACCCCAGGACAACAACTGGCCTGAAAAGAGGCCCTTTAAAAACCTTTTGAATTTAAAAAAGCACACAAGAGTAAACTAGTAAAGCCCATTCTATAAATGCAGTTGATGGAAATATATGGGAGTTTCACACAGACTGTACTCCAATATTATTATGAGTCTTTTCCAGTGAAAAGAATGAATGAGAAGTAGATTGTGCAGGTGTGTTAAGAACTGCATTTACTTCAGCCTATGTTAAATACAGATGAAGTGTCAGGTGCCTGAATTTTACTGGAAGTAGGATGCAGGCCTGTGTTCTAAATCACATTTAATTTTAGGTTTCTTTTATCCCCTAACTTCCATCTCTGCATAGGAATAGGTATTTAAATCTTGGGGTTTTGCATGGGTTTCAGTAGGAGTTACAGTAATTTGATAAACTTTCCTGTTACACTTTTGGAAGATCAGGTACTCTAAACCCCACACCTTTTTATGCTGAGCTTGAGTCAACACAAAAAATTGTTTTCCTGTCATGGTTAAAAATTCTGAGCTCAGCATAAAATAGTCTGCCCAATTTCTATTCCTTTAAACCATTTATTTCATTTTATAAGTGAAATGTCTTGCTAATCCCACATGAGACTTCCATATAAAACTGCAATTTTTATTCATTGAACTATTATCTGAGCAAATCTCCACACTTCCTTACTTTGAAAGGGAACACTTGCCTGCCTTCCAAATCTTACTTTAGAACTGAATTATTTCAGTCCCCAGCTATACACTGGTCATATTAATTTAGTAATAACTTTAAAAATGTTTTGGATGTATTTTTTTTGAGGGGATTATAGTAATCAGTGCCTTGGTGAGCACTTGGGGTCAGTCTGTGTTACAGCAGGCATTATGGAGGGGCTGTGCACATCACACCTGTATTGCACAGCTCTGGGGGGTGTATCTGGGGCTTTGCACATGGCAAAAAAGGCCTTGGAAGGAGCATTTTCCATCCCAGGTGTTTTTCTGTGAGCCTGCCCAACACAGCATAAAACCAGTGCATTTCCCTCTGGGGGGTCCTTGTGTCAAACCAGTGACAAAAAACAAACCAGCCAACCCTGAGCTTTACAGCTGCATCCTGAGACTTCTGTTTGTGTTTGGTTTTGGTTTTCCCTCCTGGGAATCAGCGTCAGGGCACATCCCAGGCTGCCAATGTCTCTGAGTACAACGCCACGGCCCTCATGGAGCTCCTGAGGGAGAAGGAAGAGAGGATCCTTGCTCTGGAAGCTGACATGACCAAGTGGGAACAGAAATACCTGGAGGAAAGTGTGATGAGACAGTTTGCTTTGGATGCAGCTGCCACCGTGGCTGCTCAGAGGTAAATGGGACTTTCCACTGTACTGGGGTGATTTTCTTTTTCCAGCTCAATGTCATATTTCCCACCCAGGAGTGTTGTCATGCCCTCCTCCTGTGGCTGCTCACCCTGTGGTCTGAACAGCTCCTCAGAACTCTGCAGGCAGGTGGAGCTTGGCTGCTCTTGCTGGGAGCTGTGCATTTGCCAGCAATTAGAAATGTTTTTCCAGGGGAAGATTCCTCCACATGCAGGATCCATTTTCCAGACTAAAATTGTTCTGAGCCATTCCTAGAAGCTGTTGATTCAAAGGAGAAGAGGCTTGGGGTTTTTTTATTTTTAAAACAGGAATCAGTCCTTGCTGAAGTCATGTGAGATGGGGTGAGCTTGGTGATTCACATCATTCACCCTGAATGGCTTCCTTGTTCTCCAGAATGTTTTTGCAAATTTCTTTGTGGTATTGTCTGGTTACTAACCAGAAGCATCTACTAGGAAATTCTGCTCAAAACACTCTGCTGTGTATGGCAAGCACTGCTTGTGGGGGTGGGAAGGGTGTCTGAAATTTGGTAACAAGCTCCCATTCCAAGACAACTGTGCAGAAACACTTATTATGGCTGTAAATGCCTCAGCTGCTTGGTAAACAAGAGCTGCTACTGGAGTGCAACTCCTTAGCATTAGGCCTTGCTTGCCTGTGACTTCACTGCTCTCTGGTTTATGGTTCTGGACAGCAGATTTTATTGTAGATTGTTTCATGAGCCAAATCCAGATAGGGATGTTATCACAACTGGCTTCCCAGCTTGTAAGATCACACTGGAATTACAGGGGTGAAGCTGCAGATCTGCTGTGTTAGCGTGTAAGGGCTTATCTTATCTTGCTCCAGAAGGAAGCTGTTATTTTAGGGTATTGGTGCTTCTTGTGCACTGTTTTCCACCTCCCCAGAGATTCCCTAAAGGCTCCTCTGCTGCTTGTGCTTAGAGGCCATGTTGTATTTTCAGTGTGGGCTGATAAGTTGGGGCCTGGCCTGTTGTTTGTCATGGAGTGGGAGGGGATGTGTTAGGCCTGCTCAGGTTTCATTGAATGAACAACAGTGTTGTCCAGTCAGGAAAGAGCCTCTGCTTTTCCATTTCCATCTAGATTCCACTAATTCCAGTGGCAACCTCATCTACACTGTCCAGATCTCTTTCCCTTTTCTTTAACAGTGGAAACTGGCATCCCTTGGGAAGCTGAGGTTGCAGAAAGGATGCTTTAGAGCCCAGGCAGGAACTGGCTCAGGTTGGGTTTCTTTGGTAAATGACATTCTCATGCCCTTCCACATTCACAAGTAGCATGAAATTCTCATTATCTGGTTAGTTGGACTGACCAACTATCACAGTTAACATTAGGCCTTCTGTGGAATCAGTCTGAAACTCTTTTCACCTTATTCCAAATTTTTTGGACCAAGCTTAGAATCACTTAAGAAACTTCCATGCCTCATTCCTTTGATCTTCACATCCCCTGTATGATACTGTTGGAAGGGGAAGGGAAAAAGCTTTTTATCTGAAGCTGAAGAAAAGTGCCTGGTGTTCCTTTCCCCTCCTTGTGTCCTTGGATTTGCCTCAGTGATCAGTTTAGGGTAGTGCAGTGACTCAGGTGAGGCACTGGCCTGAGATGGACAGAAGGTTATTGTTGCCATGATCTGCATGTTTTTGTAATCCTTCTTCACCAGGACAAAATGAATTAGGAGCTGGATTTTTGGAAGACACTGAGCCAGCTTAAACTCAAAAAAACAAGTGGATATTCTTGTTTGTTCCATTTGAGTGGTACTTCTGTGCTGCTGGGGGGAAAGCAGCAAACTTGGCAGGTGCTTCATGTGCTGTCCTGCCTGTTGCAGGGACACCACAGTGATCAGCCACTCACCCAACCCCAGCTACGACACCTCCCTGGAAGCTCGCATCCAGAAGGAGGAGGAGGAGATCCTGCTGGCCAACAGGAGATGTCTTGACATGGAGGGAAGGTAAAGTGCACTTGGGTCCTATCTGGCCTCTTTGGGACAGGGATTTGGAATGAACTGCCTGGGTGGATGCCTCAGAACCAGAAATTCTTGTGTCTTCACCAGCAGCGGTGATGTCAAATGCCAGACACTCATTTGGCCAGGGAGGTATAAACACAGCAATCCAAAACCTGTCTTGATACTGAGGGCTAATGCAAAAAAGTCTTGTCTTGGATTTTTTGCATCTAGCTTGTTCCTCTTCTCTCTTCAGGGCGTCTTCATCAGACCCCAGGCTCCAGCCACCCCTTAGCAGGCTCACAGAGCTGTTTTGCCTGGGGTTAGGCCCATTGCAGATTCCCAAAAGTGTGTTAATTATTTCTGTTGGTTTCATGTCCTGCCCATAACTCTCAGATTTGTTTTTCCATGGCTGTTCAGAGCAGTTTCCAGTAGCCAGAGGTGGGTGGGTGTATCACACTCTCTCACATGACCTGCTCTGTGAGCCTGGGCCCAGGACAATCTCCTGGCATCCTCCCTCCACCTCTCCAGGTGCCTAAGGGAGCCCTGGTCACAGCCATGGGGACACTGAGGCCTCAGTCCAGTGAGATGGGAGACCCTTTAAACTGTCTCTTTTCCTTCCCCCAAAGGATTAAGACCCTGCATGCTCAGATCATTGAGAAGGACGCCATGATCAAGGTGCTGCAGCAGCGCTCGCGCAAGGAGCCTGGCAAGACAGAGCAGCTCTCCTCCATGAGACCTGCCAAGTCCCTCATGTCCATCTCCAACGCTGGCTCTGGCTTGCTGTCCCACTCCTCAACACTGAGCAGCACCCCCATCCTGGAGGAGAAGAGGGAGGACAAGAGCTGGAAGGGCAGCCTGGGTAACTTCCTAATGCCAGTGGCAGTTCTGAGACATGAGCTTGGAGGGGAGGCAGCAGCAGCAGAGGAGGGTGTGGTGGACAGATAGAGCAGGCCTGCAGTGAAGCTGGCTGCAAGATGGGACATTTGAAATAGCTGCTTATTTTAATCACTTCTCGGAAATAGTGACTTCTGATAGTCTGGCTCTGCCATTAAATATGTAAGCCTTTCTTCCCAATTTGCCACCTGACTTTAGGGATGTCTGGGATACAGTTTTCAGGATCCCCAAGCACTTGCTTTCAGCTGGGTGTTACAGCTGGCTAAAGGTGTAAAGTCTCCTTGAACTGGAGCAGAGATTTTAATCAGGATTTCCATCCTGTAGTGTTGTGCCTGCACCAACATGACTCCTGTCTGGAATGGCTCAACAGCATTGTTCTGAGAAATGGAGCTGTAACACAGCAAATCCCAGATGATTTTTTTTTCCCCTGGGAGAAGTTAGGCCCAAAACTGAGAGTAAAATCCCCTGAAATGTAAATGAGGACCTGCTGCAGGTGATTTCTGAGTGTGCAGTTAGTGCCCAGCAGCAACGTGGGGACCCTGCTGTTCCTTGGGTACTTCAGCACCCAGGGGTACAAGGTGCTGTGGAAAGGCAAAGCAGTGCTGCCTCTTGAGGGAGGGAGCACTTTGCAGGTCCTGCAGCAATCAGAGCACAGTGGTGCAGAGCTGATAGCAGTTAGTTTTGTGTGACTGTGACATTTCCTGGTCTTTTCTCACCCAGGTGTTCTGCTGGGAACAGAATATCGCTCCGAATCCATCCCCTCCACGCCCTCTCCTGTCCTCCCCTCCACGCCCTTGCTGTCAGCCCACTCCAAGACAGGCAGCAGAGACTGCAGCACCCAGACAGACAGGGGCAGTGAGCAGGGCAAAGCTGCTCCCTCCCCTGCAGCTCCCACCCCAGCACGACTCCCCAGCACCAGCCTGAGCTACAGTGCAGAGAAAACAGGTAAGAGTTTAGTGCCAGGGGAGATCCTGCCACCACTCACCATCTGTGGGCAGCCCTGATGTCCCTCTGTCCCTCCAGGCAAACTGGGGATAGTTTTTGTGAGCACAGGTTGATTTCAGGCACGAGTGTGATGGTGTTTGAGTGGTCTCAAACACTCTGAAGGAATTTTGAAGAAGAGTGGCAGCAGAAGTGTGGGCACCCTGGGCAGGGAGGTGCAGCAGGATTTGAGAATTGAGAGCAGGAGATGCAAATCCCTGGGCAGTCTCTGAGTCAGTGTGTACTCTGAATTGAGTTGTGAGTAGGATGTGGGGTTTAAACACACGAAAATGGGCTGTTCCAACTGGCCAATGCATTGAGTGGGCATCCAAAGCCAGGTGGGCTCAGAGAGGGGAAGGGAGAAGAAGGAGAGGGAACTGTGACAGTAACACTGTCCTGGTACCATCCCAGTCACAGCACCAACTTCAGCCTTGGAGATCCAGTTGCCAGTGACTGTCCCAGGAGCAGAATTTGCTTCCCACAGAGCTCCCAGCTGGCAAGAGCTGCTCATTTTCCAGCCCACTCTGCCAAATCAATGCAGATTACACAACCTTGCCTCTTCTCCTTACAGACACATTACAATGCTCTTGTTCTTTCTGGCTGGGCTCTGCCTCCTGCCCATGCTGTGCTGTTTAATGGGTATGGAGGGAGAACAGGTCTGGTGGTGAAAACCTACCCTGGCTGCATTGGTTTGAATGCAGTCACTGCAGTTTTGTGTATCAGTGGGAGGTACCCAAAGGGAATTTGATAAAATAGCTTCATTTGTCTGCCTGCATACGTGGGAATTGAATTTTTAAAAACTAAATAAGTTATTAACTGTCTTTGGCCAATGATACAAGATGACTTAAAATGTTCATGTCATATTTTTAACCTCATTGAAGTTACACCTTTAATTGTCTGTCTCTTGTTTTTCCTCATCACGTAGATGGGCCACTCTTCCACTCCAGCACTCTTGAAAGAAAAGCCCCAGTTCAGACTGTGGGGCAGGACCTCCCAGATGGAGAGATGGTAGAATACCTCATCTGAAAGGCTGTACCAGGATCTGAGCTGGGATAACAGTAGCAAGAAATTTTTAAAAGACATTTTTATTGGGAAAAAAAAAAAATGTAGTACCTGAGTAATAAAAGAACACTCAGCTGTTTGCTCTTGTATATTATGTCTCAAAAGTTTGGACAGGTTAATTTATAATTTGTTCTAAATTATAAAAAACCCATAACACTTGTTCTTTGAAAGTTTCCCCCTTTATTTTTTAAATACTAGATCTGGTAACATCTGAAGAAAAAAACTAGACCTTAGGTGCACTACAGCTGATATTTCAGTGTTTTTAAAGTCTCTTAAGCAGAAGTACCTGCTCTCACAGGTGCTGGTTACATGTCTAGCTTGAATGTAGTAAGGTGAGTTTAATGGCCTTAAAATGATCAGAACCAGGGACATTGTTGTGAGCATCACTTAATGGTTTTAGCATACAGGTGTTCTGGGAAGCTTTTATAAATCTGAGCTGTGATCAAGGGAGATTTCCCTTTCACTTCCTCTTTCCTCTCAGTGTAAGAACTCAGAATAGGTGTTTCATGTTCATAGGCTGAAAAAGATTTCCATTTTCAGTGTGGTAACGTGGTTTTTTTTACTTCCCAAATTTCTTTTTTAATGATTTGGTTATTAAAACAAACGACTCTGGTGATTAATGTCATTTCATATCTGTAGTTCCTTCTGCAGGATTTGCCATACTTTTATACTTAAGTACTTTTTCAGTAATTTGTACAGTGGATAGTAAGTAATATATTGCATTCATGTTTTACATAAATTAATAAGGAGAATTTCCAGGCCCAGCCCTGATCTGTTAGATCAGATTTCTGACATGGTAATTCCATTGGCTTTAGTGAAACTACTTCAAATTTACCTTAGCTCCAGTGGGAAGCCCTGTTGTTTTCAGATTTAACAACCTAATCTACTGCATCTGTGGAGATCTTTCTTTGTAGCAGACTTTTCTGTATTTCAAATGCCCTTCAGCTTTGTATGTCCCTCCTTTCTGGAGAGACTGGATTCTTTTTCACATAGCAAAGCCTCAGAGGTAGAGCTTTCAAGAGAAGCTCCATGCAAAGGTTCAGATGGCAGATTCTCTCCTTTCAAAATACTTCTTTAATTTATCTGAGTGGAGAGAGCAGCTTAAAGAAAGTCCCAGAGGCATTACAGAAGAGAGTGACTTATTTAAATCCTGAGGTTTGCCTCCAGATTTTTGGGAACCAGCACAGATGCAGCAGTGCCTTGGTTACAGAAACTATAAGGAGATATTAAGACCAATTGAAGTACATGAGTATTTTTTGTTACTGTCTTTGCATTTTATTAAAACACTTCAATATTCATTTCTGATAAAAGCTACTCTTTTTTTTTTTTTGTACTTGAATGTTAAAATATTTCCCTAGCCAGTGGTCACACACTGGGAACCTGACTAGGAAACTGCCCAGTTTCAGCTTTCTGTGCAGTATTAGAGTAGCAAAATGTTCATTTCAGATCGTTTCACCCCAGAAATAAGGAAATCTAGCAATGAATTATCACAGAGGTAGTGAATGTCTTTAATTCCTGTTTGCCACCACTGCTGTGGTGTTCAGATGAAATGGCCTTACCAGACCCACAGGGATCACAGGAGCCCCTCAGTGGGAGGGACAGGAGGTGCCTTTTAGCACAGGTGGTGCCTGAAGCTCAGCCCTGAGCTTTCCTTCTGACAATAATCACTTAAAATCCAAGGGAAACACTTCCCACTGTCTGTAGCAGATTTGCTGCTGGTTCTGCATCTCCAGGGGGGTCCTGCAGCAGGCAGAGGTGGGGTTGGACCAGGCTCAGACCCCTTCCATCAGCCAGGCACTGCAGAGCTGCTGCAGGGCTCAGCCTGGCTCTGTCCCTGGGACAGTGTCCTTCCAGACAGTTCCACACCTCCCTTCCCTCTGAGCCACTCTTCTCTAGGCACTTCCTTCCACCACCACTTCCTTCTCATCCCTGAGAATCTCTTGCTTTTATTTCTCTTGGCTTAATTCCATCCCACTTGATGAAGTAATGCCCACCCTGGAATGGTTTTATTTCTCTCCCTCCTCCACAGCAGCTGAAAATGCAGCTTTTCTCATTAGCTCAAGGTGTCCATCTTTTTTGCCATTTCAGCATAAATCTCTATATTATATGTTGTGGGTTTGGCTTAAAATGAACAGCAAGGGAAATCAAATGCCATTGAGTGTCTGTGTGAGAGGAGGGGAGATATGTTTGAATGCTTTTCTCTTCCTTTAGAGTCAGGAAAAGTTATATTCCATCTTTACAAATACTTTCAGCATCTGCAAAGAAGTTTTATGACTCTAGGGCTCTAAATAAACAGTTACAACTCACTTAAATCTCATTATTCCAAAATGTCTGGGAAAATTTGGATCTTTTACAGATGAAACCTCTTTCAGAAAACTGATTTTCCTCAATCAGTATTGGCTGTTCAGGTGAAAATAATTGGTTTATCCTCCCTGCAGCTCACTGTTTGCAAGTGGAGTGCCACTGCATTTTATTTTTACAAATCAAAAAGGACATAATAGCTTTCTGTGAATAAAATACAGCAACTATCTCCTCCAGAAATGGAAGCCAGGCTGTCTCTGACAGCCTGAACCAGCAGGATTGCAGGAGCCTTGGCAGTTCCCTGCCCACTGAAGCAATTTTGGAAGATGCTGCAGTTTTACACTGCTTAGGTTGGGCTCTTTGCCTTAGTTTGTAATTTTGATTTCTTCCAAAAAAGCAAAAACCCCCCAGAACTTTGCTGTGGAAGCTGGAGGTCGTTTTCCTGTGCTGACAAACTGGGAGCCATCAGGAATGTATTCTTCCCCTGGAGCTTCCTCAGAGCCATCCTGATGTGAATGTACACGAGCTGCTTGCTTTGAGGAAGATGTGTACTATAGTCTTCAGTCTCTGTACAGATTTTTATTTTGTTTTTAAAACAGAAACTGCTTTAAGGAGACAAACTGCACACCTAGTTCATTTGCCTTCTGTAGAGCTTATTTCTAGTAGAAAGTGGTTTTTAACAATGATTGCAACGACCTTTGCAAACCAAAATTTTAGACTAAGAGTTTTTCTTAAACTCGGGTATTAGAAGCAGAATTGTAGCTTTTCTAAAGAAAGCCACATATTCTTCTTTGTAGAGCAAAACAAGAAAATGAAGTTTAGTTATTTTTCCCCCTTTCCTTTCACTGCTTACAGAAAGGCCAAACTCCAGAGTCCTTCCCTTGGGCAGCTCCTTTGTGGTTTGACTGCTTGGGGAACTGCCTGAGAGAGCCAGAGACTTCTGTTCCACCTGGCCCAGTGTTGGTATTAAATTGAACAGCTCCTACCTGGCAGCTCCTGGGGGGTTTGGAGCAGTGATTTGGTGTCAGAGGGCTCCAGGGGATGTGCAACTCCAGATGTGCAACTCCAGAGTTGCTCCTCAGGAGGCTGCAGGGGGACACTGAGGTCACCACGTGTGACAGGGCTGGAGTTCTGCCCGTGTGGTCTGTGCTGAAAGCTGAGCATCGCCTTTGCTTGGTTTTTGGGGCTGAGTTGGGGGGGACTCGCAGAGTTTTAGGCCCATTTCCAAGGACACCTCCTGCTGTGAGCCAGACCCAGGCTCCTCACACCCAATGGGACAAACCCAGAGTGCCCAGGGCAGCAAAACTGGGATCCCTGAGCTTCCTCTCTCCGGGGCTGGCACAGCTCATCCCGGGATCCCTGAGTTTCCTCATCCCAGGATCCCTGAGCTTCCTCTCCCTGGGGCTGGCACAGCTCATCCCAGGATCCCTGAGTTTCCTCATCCTGGGATCCCTGAGCTCTCCCTGGGGCTGGCACAGCTCATCCCAGAATTGCCCCTGGGTTTGCTCCGTGCCAGGGGGCTGTGGACAGGGTGGGGGGGTCTCTTTCCATGTATTTGTATAGGAACTCTTTTGTAAAAGTTAGTGTTTTTATGTCTAGGAAGTAAAAAGACATTGTAAAATGTAATTGTACTGTATTTATGAAGAAAATACATTTCTTTTCAAAAAGAGCTTCTTCTAAGTTGGTTTTAGAGTCTGGTTTCCACCACCACCATCTCGTGGAGTTTTTGGGGGCAGATGGCTTCGAGCAGTTTCCCTCCCAGCAGGGTTGTGGTCTGACGGGGGGGGGGCAGTCAGCTGCTTCTCCTTAGGACCCAAAATATGAATTAAAACACTAAAGTTTACCATTTCACAACCACAGACAGTGTGTCAAGAAAACGATATTTCCTATATAAATCTATATTGAAGTGAATCACTTCGTTTATTTTTTCCCTCCTTATTTAAACCATCCAAGTTTATTTTGTAATTTTCGACTGGGCTGTTTTGTAATTCAGCTGTTGAAACAGCCCTGAAGTCTTTGAAGGTTTATGGCAACTTTAATTCTAGAGAAAAACCAAAATAGTCAGTGTAAATATGCACTAAGGAGTCTTGTAAATGTGTATCCGTGTATTTTTCAATAATGGATCCTGTGTTCTCAGCTTTTTCTCAGCGATTTGCTTGTTTTGCAGTAAATTTGTTTAGTATGAAAAGCTCATGGAATACAAAACAAAAACAATCTTCACCTCCCCTAGTCCTCACTACTTGCTTGGCCTCTGTCTTTAAGTTTTCAACCCTAATCAGAGATTTTACAGGATAAAATAATTGTCATTCCTGTCTCTTCCCTGAAGCATCCCGATTTATTTTCCCTCTGGCCGCCCCGCAGCTGCCCACGGCTCACACCTTTTAACAGCCACATTAGCAGCCCTCGGAGCTGCGGGGACAGCCACCTCTCCTTTGATGCCTTTTCCAGACATCTGAGGGCATCAGCTCATGGGCAGCCTCCAGCCCTGTGAGTATTTTCCACATCACAGCCCTCACTAGACCCATGTGCTTTTTGTTCCCGTGTTCTTGGTGCATTTTGCTGCCTCCTAATTTATCTCTCCCCTCTGCCGGTGGCAGGGATTACTGGGAAGCTGCTTGAAAGTGGGCAGCCTTGATGCAATCCCACTGTTGATTTTTGGGTTTGATCTTAACAGAGCTGTCGCCTCCCCTGCTGTAATAAATTCCAGCCTGACGAATCCAGGGGCCAGTGGTCAGCTCAGCACATCCCTCCCCTGCACTCTCGGGCCTTTTGATGTTGTTTCTATAAATCTCTCTGGCGTGCCAGAGCAGAAACAAGAAGAGAAAAAAAGAAAAAGAAAGAAAGAAAAAAACCCTGGCCAGACAAAAGCCCAGAGCTCCAGAAGCTGCCTAATAGCTGCTTTATTTAATAACACAAGTGTGGCCCATCTGCACGGGGCTGTGAGAGGAGTAACTGGGCATTTCACGAGCAAAGATCCAGCCCCTGCTCTGTGGAGCCACACAGGGAGGATTTGGGATTCCAGGTGCCCTGAGCTGTCCTTCTGACCAGCCCACTTGGACACAAACATCTCCCAGAGGCCATCCCTGTGCTGCATCTGCTGAACACCTGCATGGGAAAGGCACCTCCTTCAATCCCATCATCTGCTACTCAGCCTGCCAAGAGCTGGGGCTTAAAAAGGAATAAAAATGAAAATGTTGGTGGTTTAGGTTTGGTTGGTTGGGGGTTTTTCCCCTCCCCTCTCAGCTGGCTCCAGCCTTTAGGTGAAAAAGCTCCTTTGCTCCAAATCCCAAGTGCCACAGAGGTAGTGGTTATTCCATGCCAGCCCCATGGGTGGGAGGAGGGAGTGAGAAGCTAAAACAGTGCACAGTGAGTACAGCACATTCCCAAGGGCTGCATTATTCCATTTATTGTTAAGTCTTGCCTGTTATTGCTGTTAAACACCTCCAGAGAAAAGCAAAATTCCATAATGCCACAGGACCTTTCCCACAGACAGCTCTGTGCCTCCCCTTCCTGCTCCCCAAGGCAAAATTGGAGCATTTTATACATTTTGAAGCATTTCTTTGAATTCTGCAAGGAAGAATAATATAAAATGGCAGCAAAACACTGGCCCTGGAAAGGTGCTTTTGCAGTGCTATTTATAAATAGTGACGTTGGAATGAGATAATCCTCACTTTGTATTGTAGGAGTAAACAGGAGAGGAAAATTTTCATTGATGCCTTGCCAGAAGGAGCACTAATCTTTTAAATATAAGGCTTTCATATATATATATACACACACATAAATACATGCAATTTATAAAAACTGGTAATTTCAAGAACCTCATCGTACCTGATGACATTTTCTTTTCCTCCCAAGTCATTTTTTAAAAACAGAAACAGGCAGGGGAACTTCATTATGGCTCTTCATTATGACACAAAAAAAAATGTTTTTTTGTGAAAACACAAAATACTCTGTTTTCTGTTGCTGCATTTCAGAACTAAAAAATATGAAAGAACCCCCCCACCCCCACCCCTGTCTGCAGCTTTTCAGTTCTTTATTTCAGTATTTTGAGTGTATTTTGGTTGTTTTTCCTTTGCTGCTCACCCCAGAGCACCACAGCTCGGGAGGATGATGCCTGGGTCATGTTCATTCCCAGCCACAATATCCCTGTCTGCACATCCATCCCCTTTGGCAGGAGGAAAATCTCTGTCCTGTCCTCCTGTGGGAACCAGCAGCATTTCCCTGCTGGAGCACTCAGCCCTCCAGCACCTAAAAGAGACCAAAAGAGCTGGAGAGGGACTTTGAATGAGGATGTGTGGTGATGGGACAAGGGGAAATGGCTTCAAAGTGCCAGAGGGCAGGGCTGGATGGGATCTTGGGCAGGAATTGTTCCCTGGGAGGGTCCCAGGCCCTGGCACAGGGTGCCCAGAGAAGCTGTGGCTGCCCCTGGATCCCTGGCAGTGCCCAAGGCCAGGCTGGACACTGGGGCTTGGAGCAGCCTGGGACAGTGGAAAGTGTCCCTGCAGGGGATGGAATGAGATCCCAGCCTGTTCAGAGCCAAAACATCTGCACTTGGGCCCACCTCCAACAGCAAACACCTTCCCTTGCCCACCTGGGGACATGTGCCAAAGACAAGAGGCCTGAGATGTCCCTGGCATGGCTGGAAGGTTGAAAACAGAGAATTGAGAACCTCAGCCTCATTGGTCTGGTGTGTTTATCCCAACACTTTAACCCTCTGCAGCCACACTGTTGGGATGTGGACTCAGAAAAAATAAGATTTGCCAAGGGAGAAGGGCTGGAAGATGTAATGAGCTGCCTGCTGGCACTCAGCAATTAGTGCTGGTACGGCCCAATTAGGGCACTATTAACTTTAGTTCTCTGGAAATACAGTGATTAATATTACTAATAATTCTCCTGACCTCAAAGTAATTGCAGAATATTAAAGGAGAAAACTGTTTCTAATTAAGCAATTCCCAATCCTTCTGTTTTCCCTTTTTTCTAAGCCTCTGGTGCCCTCTCAGCCATCCTGGTGTGGGGCTTGCCTGGCTCAGGGGTGGGAGGTGTAGTGGGGCAGAAATTGCTGTCCCTGCTGCTAAGAGGTGACATTCCTGGAACTCTCAGCACTTAAAACCCCAAAACCTGGGCAAACCATAATCCTGCACTCTCTAAACAATTTCTGATGGGAAATCTTCTCTCACTACCAGATTAAACTCTTGGAAGGAGAACCAGAACCCTCCACTGGTTCCCAAATTATAAATCAAAAATGGTTTGGGTTAGAAGGAATCTCATTCCAAACCCCCCATCCATGGGCAGGGACACCTCCCACTGTCCCAGGCTGCTCCAAGCCTCAGTGTCCAGCCTGGCCTTGGGCACTCCAGGGATCCAGGGGCAGCCACAGCTGCTCTGGGCACCCTGTGCCAGGGCCTGCCCACCCTCACAGGGGAAGAATTTCTTCCTAATACCAATTTAAATTAAAGTAATTGCATTAGTGGCAACTGTGAACAACTCGTGAGGAGAAAATGGAGGTTAAAGCTGAATAAATGAACCACAGGAGTTGGAGATGCCCAGCTGGCACAGGCAGGTGCTAAAAATCAAACTCAGTTTGAGCTGGACAGTGAAACAGCTTTGTCTGTACAGGCACAGGGGCTGCTCTCCCCCTCTCACAGCCCAAAGCAAGGCTGCTGTGACACCCCCACACCACAAAAACCCAAATTTAACCCCTCCCACAGCCTGTTGTGATGATGAAACCTGGATTTCTGTTTCATTTCAAGCACCAGGAGGAGTGAGGATAAGCAGCCACACCAATTCCACTCACAGGGGGTGGTTTGGTGGTTTAACCCTCAAATGCTGCTGATGAGTCTTCAAAAAAAAAAAAAATCCCATGGGTGGATGGGAAAACAAAGCTCCTTATGGAGTGGCTGAGCCAACCAGACTTGAATCCACCATGCACCACATGGGGAGGAAAAGGTTTCAATGTTAACACATGTATTTATTTGTTTTTGTTATATCTATATTATTGTATATATTTAATTAACATATTTTATATTAATTAATTTATGTAATTTTGTATTTCTTTGTTATCATTATAAACCAGGGGCTTGGGACCCTGGGACCATGAGGCATCACCAACTCATGCTGCTCCCTGAACTCCTCACTGCAACCACACAAAATGCTGCCCACGGCCCTCCCCGGCAGGGCAGGAGTGTCAGTGGGCCCCACCCATCCTTCAGGCACTGGGAAAAGCACATTTCCCATGTGCAGCCCTTCAGGGAGACCCGACTGAGCCCGGACGGGTCACCCTGAGCCCCCCCAGCCACAGAGGCATGGCTGGAGCCTGTGCCAAAGGCACCTTTCTCACTGCCTTCTTTATCAGGAAAGGAGGGGAGAACGGGATTTTGGAGAGCAGCGTTTTCCCTCAAGAGGTTCAAGCCAAATACAGAAGTTAAACAGCAGCATTTGGGCTTCTGGGGGCATTTCCACCGGCAGCTCAGCACAGCATGGAACATAAAGGAACTGACTGCCGACTCTCCCAGGCATCGGTGCTTCTACAAAACGAGCATTTCACGCTCCGTGGAGCAGCGGAACGAGAGGCAGGTCCCGTTTCTCACCCCAAAAGCGCTCCCGGTGTCCGGAGCTGCGGGCGGGTCCTGGCGCCGGGCACGGAGAGCGCTCAGCATTTCAAACAAACAGATCCATGGGGAAATGCGGCCCCGGGGAACGCTGCAGGTGCCACAGGGCAGCCGCCAAGAGCCTCGGTAAATTCGTGTGTGCTTCTGAAAGCACTCGGTGCCTTGCGGGGTTACAGGCAGCTGCAAAATGCTGGTCTGGAGGAGGCAGCGCTGCCCCGGGAGAGCGGCGGGGCTCTGTGGGGACACCGAGGAGCAGGGAAGCCTCAAATGTAATTAATTAATTAAAAAAAATCATCAAATTAACCCCACCCCGCACCCGTCTCTGGCTGAGCACATCAAAACCTGAGAAGGGAGGCTGCACAAACTGCGGGAGGACGGAGGAGCTCTGCCACAAAAAACCCTTTACAAGCAATGCAAGACCGGATCGATGTCGCTCTGGGGGCGGCGTCTTTGAGAGCTGATCCTCTGGGAGTATCTTTGCACTTCACCATCTCGCAGAGCANCCCCACCCCGCACCCGTCTCTGGCTGAGCACATCAAAACCTGAGAAGGGAGGCTGCACAAACTGCGGGAGGACGGAGGAGCTCTGCCACAAAAAACCCTTTACAAGCAATCAAGCAATGCAAGACCGAATCGATGTGGCTCTGGGGGCGGCGTCTTTGCGAGCTGATCCTCTCGGGAGTATCTCTGCACTTCACCATCTCGCAGAGCACAGCCCACACCCATCCCTGGGCACTGAGATCAAAATCTGGCGGCTGCCCCTGGCTGGGGAACGGGCACAGAGCATCCCTGAGGGTGCCACAGGCTGTGCCACATCACCTGGCCCATGCCAGCCTGGCTTTTCTCCACGCAGCCTCTTGGGCCCCATCGTCCTGTAGTGGCAGGACAAGGAGGAATGGGTAAGAACTACAAGAGGAGAAATCTAGATTAGATGTTAGGAAGAAATTCTTCCCCTGTGAGGGTGGGCAGGCCCTGGCACAGGGTGCCCAGAGCAGCTGTGGCTGCCCCTGGATCCCTGGCAGTGCCCAAGGCCAGGTTGGACATTGGGGCTTGGAGCAGCCTGGGACAGTGGAAGGTGTCCCTGCCATGGCAGGGGGGTTTGGGACTAGATGATCTTTAAGGTCCCCCTCCAACCTTTAATCCATGATTCTATCCCAGGGGCTACCAAATCCAGCCACAATCAGCTTTGTTCGTGGTCTGACCCACACAGCCTTGGCGGGTGTATCCTGGGACATCGCGGCCACCTGCAGTCCTGGAGGAGCCCCCCGTGTCACCGGGGCTGTGTTTGTAGGGCCGAGGGCACCGCTTCCCCAAGAACCTCTAGATGGCAATCGCTGGCAGCGCTGCCGAGCCCGTCCCCGGAGCTCGCCGGGAAACGCGGCCGTGCACCCCCCGCTTCCCCGCCAGCCTCCCTGGCCTCGGCAGCCCGGAGAAGTGATGCTCCGAGCCCGGTGCCGTGTGTCAGCATCCCCCATGGACCCTGCTGCTTCGCCGTGCAGCTCCCCGGTGCTGCTTCCCTGCCCCTCTCCCGGCAGCTCCCCCATGCTCTTATCCCTGCTCCCGATCTCCCTTCTCCCGACACGGGGCTTTGGGAGGGACACGCAGGACGAGCCACCATCCCCGACATCAGCTCCTGTGTCTCACAGGGACAACTCACCTGGAGAAAGATAATCAAGTCACCCAGTTTATTCCCAGACTAGGAAAGATTTCCTCATGGTATCCAAACTTAAAAGTGTATTTTTAAGCGCAGAGGGCCTGGCCAGACAAGGAAGGCTTTGCAGGCTGTCCTGCCGCCGTGGGTGCCAAGGTGGGCTGAGCCCAGGGCACCCCAAATTTGGCCAACCCCCCTTACTGGATGCTCCCTGAGGGGGCCAGGGACCAGCGGGGTCCTGCTGGAGCAGCTGAGACTGGAGCGGCTTCAAACTGCAAATACCGGCTGTCCCCGGCGATGGGTGCAGTAAATGGCATTTATTGTGTTAAAAGCAGAGCGCTCCCGGCCCCCGGGACACGCCCTGCAGCTGCCGGGCAGGTAATGGGGCAAACATTGCTGTTTTCTCTGGGAAAAACCTAATCACAGCCGGCTTCAGCCTCAGTGATGGGCGATGGGCAAAAACAAGAGTCACTTTCCAGCTGTGTTTCTCACACTTAGGCACTGCTGCTCCCTCATTTCCATCTGCAGCTTCCTGGGTTGCTGCTGGGGGGGAGCCGGCGGCCAGGCAGGGGCATCAAGGCCCTCGATTTGCTCCTGCTGCTGCCTCCAGCTGAAGATCAGTCCCGGCTCATCCCTCAGTGCCGGCTCATCCCCAGATCAAGGACCAGTCCCAGCTCATCCCCCAGCCCCGTCCCATCCCACTGCCCGCCCTCCTCCTTCAGTTCCAACAACTTTCCCACAAATACAGGATCTGATTTTCTGAGGAAGGTGCCCGGGCTGTTTCTGCCCCTCTTCTCAGCCCCAGGAGAGCCATTCCCAGGGGAGGGTGCAGCACATCCAGCCCTGAGCATCGCCCAGCGTGGCTGGACACAACATCAGCTACTCCCCCTCCAAAAAAAGGGGCAGCTCGTTTTCCCTGGCTCAGGAGCAGGATGACCTGCAGGCACGCTGGACACCAACCAGCTCTCCCAGCAGCTTTGCAGGGCTGCTTTTCCCTGCTGAGACATTTGCCCAGGGCTGGAGTTGACTCAGCACCAGGGATTGGGAGCTGCAGAAGGGAGCAAGCAGAAAAGAATGAATCATTATCGAAAATGATAAATCCCTGCTATAATAAATAATGCAGTAAGAGGTAATTAATTATCTCCGTTTATGCTGGGCTGCCTGGTTATTGATTTAGATGCGTTCCCAGCCTAGACAGCCCTGACTCCTTCAGGATTTCATCGGTGTTCTTCCACCTTCCCTCTGTCAAAGCCGCTGTGCTGCAGCTCCTTGCTGGACCAGGAACTGCTCCTGAACTTGCCTGGCACGGGCTGTCCTGTGCCTGTGCTGGTCACTCGGTGTCCTTCAGCACAGATGTGTTGGGCTCAGGCTGCAGGGACAGGAGAACCAGCCCCGAGTGAGGCCCGGGAGCACCAGCAGGACGTGGCCGCATCCCAGCCCCTGCTGGAGCCGTGATGTCAGAGGCAGCAGATGGCTCCCGATCTGCCCGCCTTAATGGTGCCTAATGAGGTCACTTCCATAAAAGAGTTAATTATTTCCTGGGAGCCATTTGCTAATGTAATTAAGTCTGTTTCATGCCTGGTTCCAGCGGCTGGCTGAGAGCAGGGCTGGTGTGAAAGGCAGAGCCAGGGCCGGCTGCTCCAGCAGTCCCCACTGCCCTGTGCTGGAGCTTCTCAGTGTCTCTTTCCCAGAAATGGGCCAGCAGCTCCTGGGCTGATTTTTTCATCCTACTTCTCCCCAGAAGCACCAGAAAGGCGATTCCAGGGCTGCACTGTGAGTAATGTCATTTGTAAGTGCAGAAGATGGGTTTTAATGACTTGTTGTATCTGGTTTCTTGGAGGTGATGGAGCCTGGAGGAGTTTCTTCAGTTCTGCTTTCTTAGGAAATGGACTCAGCACAGATGGCACTCGGAGTGTTTTATTGAAATAAATAGGAAAGGGCTGTGCCCCCAGAGACCTCCCTGCTCCTTTTGCCAAACCTGTGGGTGAAACACAACCACCAGCATCTGCCAGGGCAGTGCAGCCCCAGGAGCAACAGCTCCAGCCCTTCCTGCACCAGCGCAGCTTTAATTAAAAAATAAACTGTCAGACACCATAAAAAACTAAAACTTAAATGCCTTTAACATCCATCTGCAAGACTTCTGGCAAGGCTGAGGAGGCAAAGTGGCTGCCACTCCCCATGGGGCCTCCATGTCCCCACACAGGATCCTGGATCCTGCTACTGGTACCTGATGTTGTCCCCCCATGGGGTGACATTTGGGGAGCACACCCTCCTCCCAGTGTGGCTGGCAGCAAGGAAGAGAGGTGCCTGCAAGCTCCCAGGAATGCTTTAAGTGCTTTCATTTAATTTTATTAGGATTTTTCTGTTCCCTTGTGGGTGTTGCAGGTGTCAGCCAGGTGAGGAGGAGTTTTGTGCAAGGCTGGTGCAGTGGGAGGTGCCACCAGGCTGCAGAGCAAATGGGACAGGAGGCAAAGGGGGCCAGGCCTGGCCCTGCTCCCTTTCAGGGGTCCCAGTGATGGGGACAGCCAGCAATCCCACAGGGGAACCTTTGCTCTCCTCTCAGCGCCCTGATCACCACACCAGGAGTGGGGGCAGTTGGTCCCTGCTCTGCAAGATGAAAGATTCAGAACATGATGGTGCTGCTTCCCTGGCAGGCCACCACTGAACGATTTAATCTCTTCTGAAAAATCTGCCCGGTGCGGAGGGAAACTCCCCAGGCTCTGCCAGGCACCTCCTTTTCTCTCCTTTCCCAGAGTTTTTTGCTCTCATTTGCCTTTTGCCGTGGCTGCCCCTGGAGAAGGTGGTACCATCCCCCTGCCCAGCATCAGCTGGTGATGACGAGCCCTACTCCCCTCCCAGGCGTTGCTGCTGCTCCTGGGTGATTATCCCTGTTAATTACTTCCCTCAGAGCAGAAGCCAGATGCAGAGCTGTCAGCTCTGAGTGCTGCTTGCCTTTTGCCCTCGCATCTGCAGCCTCTGGCCTTGGAGAATCCTCCTGGAGGCTCTCGGTGCCTCTGGCAGGAGGACAAACAGCAGTGCTGCAAAGGCACCTTGCCACCAGTGCTCCCAGCCCTGGCTGGGTTCCAAAAGCCTTCCTTTCCTGCTGGTTTTCTGGCTGTTTGGGCACAGGGATGTGTTGGTCAGAGCAGAGGATGCAGGAGCAGAGGCTGTGGCTGGGTACCAAAGCCCATCTGAGATGGGGTGCTCTGCCCAGCCTGGGCCCAGCCACCAGCTCTGGATCCTGCCCTGGCTGAGCAGTGGGTGCTGCAGGGTGGTTCTGGGCAGAGAGGGGACCAGTTCCACTGGGGCCAGAGCAATCCCAGCATAGCTGTGAAAACAGGGCCATTAAACACAGACCTGAGGGGGTTTCCTCTCCCTTTGGATCAATGCACCAAGTGTTTATCAATGGTGTTGATCATCAGGAGTGACAGGCTGTCCTGGGCACATCAGCTCATTCTGCTTCCCCTCCCTGCTTCCCTTGCTGATTGCTCTGCCCCAGTTTCCACATGGAAAGGCCCAGCTGGGGATGATGGACAGGACTGCCCAGGGATGATGGACAGGTTTGCTCAGCAGGAGCACCTCTGAGTCATTTTCTCCCCACTCACCCCTGGGAGCACACACAGCACGGCCACAGGCTGCACCACGGGTCTCTGCCAGGACAAAGCAGATTAATGAGCTTCCTGGCAGGGCTGGCAATGAAAATGGGGATTCGCAGCACAGGTTGCACCTTGCTCTGTAAAGCAGCAGAACCCAGCCCAAGCCTGCTCCTGGGGCATTGGATGGTGCTTCAGGGGGTTGATGCTCTGCAGCATCACCACTCTCATCTGCCTCCTCTGAAGAGAGGCTGAAGGAAGGAAACCCAGAGCAGCCATTTGCTGGCAGAGCAGTGTTTGGAGGCCTCTCTCTATCCATTTTTCATTACAATGCTTTACAGCACAATTTCTGGAAGCAGCAGTGAGGAGCATCTGCTGACAGGTGCCTCCCATGGCCACCAGAACTGTGGGGAAGCACTTGATCCCAGGGCAGCAGCTGAGCAGAGGCACTGCACAGAGCTGGGTGGCTTTCAGTGCTTCATCCTGCCTCACTGACAGGGGAGAAGGGAGTGGCTGTGTCCCTGCAAACCCCAGTGCACCACAGGGCAGCCAAACCCACCACAGGGCAGCAAAACCCACCACAGGGCAGCAAACCCCACCACAGAGCAGCCAAACCCATCACAGAGCAGCCAAACCCCACCACCAGCCAGGGCCCCCCAGAGCCTGCTGCTGAATTCCCCATCTCTACAGTGCTGGGAAGAATTTAAAATCTACCCTTCTCTGTTAGTGTTTGGCACATCCCTTTGCAATCCTGAATGCTCATCTCTCCCTGCTGAAGGAGCTTCATGGATTTCAGGAGGCCTGGAGGGAGAAGAAATCACCCTGGCTCATGGCAGTGGCCTTTAGGAGAAGCACAGGTGCCCCAGGTGAGAGGTGTGTGAGCACTTGGTGCCACAGGCACAGACTCGGTGCCACCACGGTGCTGGTGAGCTCCAGAGCCACGATGGACAAAGCTGAGGGGCAAGAGCTGTTCCAGGAGGTGATGGTGCTCACACTCATCATCACCATCAGTCCAATGTCACAGCCCAGGGCTGGTCAAGCCAAGGCAGACCCACAGCCAGAGGGACACTGCTGTTTATCTGCACCACAACACCTGTGTGTGCACAGCACTGTCAAAGAGCAACAATCCTTTAATAATCTGTAAAAATGCCAGCTTTTCTTGCAGGAAGAATGACTGTCAAAGGGTCCTTGCAAATTACTCTGGAAGCAGGCTGGGCCAGAATAAAAGTACTCAAAGCATATCTGTTCCTCAGGCACCTGCACCAAAGTGATCTTTTGCTTTCTCACACCTGATTTTTGCTGCAGGGATGAAATGCTCAGCCCTGGTCCAGCAACAGACACCAGGGCTCAGGCTCTGGCTGTGATCCCTGTCCTCCAGCAGGGCCAGGGCATGAGGGACCTGCATGGCACCATGGCCTGCCCTGGGGCACCCAGCACAGCTCCAGCTGCCTCACACACACCCTCTTGTCCCTCTTTCCTCCTTTATCCCTGCAGGATCCCATCTGGGGCTGGCAGGAGCAGCTGGAGGGCAGGCACAGGAACCCCTGAGCCACTCCCAGACCTTCATCCCTTCCCAAACTGGGCTAAACCCTCTCATGGTGTGGGCTCCTTTTTTTTCTTGTTCTTGCCAAGGTCAGGATGAATGATACACGGGAAACAAAGAGTTCAGACTTGGTGATTTATTATATCTTATCTATTCACAGACTATTTACAGACTCACAAGCTGTGAGCTCTAACTGCTGCTTGAAAAACGAGGCAAAAATGGTCACTACTGACTTTTTCTCAAGGTTTAAAAAAACTATTTACCCAATAATGAGATGACACCTCTATTATTGATATTTTTGACCCAATGATGACCACTAAAGGTCTGCAATGGGGACATTTTTCACTTAATTACAGAAAAACACCTAAACCTATGAAGAAGAAGGTGAAAAGAAGGTGTTAGACAATGCCTTAAATCCTCCATCTTGGCTCACACACATTNAAATACTCCATCTTGGCTCACACACATTACTAGATACTAAAATCTTAAACCTTAAATTTTTCACACTCCTAATCAAACCCCACACCCACAGCCCCTGTGCTGTCACTCAATGTCAGGAGCCTGTCCCAAGGCTTCGAGTCAAATGTGGTGTTTGCTTGAGGGTCAGCACCTTTTAACACAGAAAAACTAAAATTTTCAGCCTCCAGGGTTCCAACAAAACCCCACCACCCCTTGGGCTGAGGGAATTTACCTGAGTGCATTTCAGGTCATGCATGCAGCTCTGTTCCCACAGCTGCATCACTGAGGCTACTCTGGTGGCTCTGAAACGTGGCTTCTGCTGCTGAGGTTTATTTTGCATCCAGGTTTTGCCCTGGATAAACATGGGTTATGACAGTGGGGAACCCCCTGAGCTGTTTTGGTGCCCATGCAAATGTCTTCATGCTCCTGCCTGCCTGATTTGTCCATGCCATGGGCTGGCAGCAGTGTTTGGTCCTTTACTTTGGGATTTCCTGGCTAAAACAGCTCCTCCATGCCCAGGTGGGACACAGAGGAGAGAGCAGCTGGGTGGGAGCTGGGGTGAGCTGTAAATCCCACCAGCAAGGAGAAAAGCAGCAGTTTGGGGGTTGAGTTGAAGTAAAAAATGGAAGTCCAAGGCTCTTTCCCCACATTCCTCATGCACAAGTCCAGCAGCAGCACCACCCCTGCCCTGTGTCCAGCATTCTGCTCCCAGGCCCTTCCCCTGGGGATGCCTCTGCAGTGGTGCTCCCCAGCAAATTGCCATGGAAACAGAGCCAAGGCACACGAAATCTGCCTCTGAGCCCGGACCAGAGGGGTCCTGCCAGGGGAAGGGGCTTCTCCTGCCTTCACCCTCTGCCCCTGGGGCTTCCAGCTCCACAAACAGCAGGGACAGGGCAAGGAAACCTCATCCCTGGGCAGCTTCCAACTCCCCCTGGGACACTGAGGGTTAATAGTTCCCTATTTCTGTGACCTGGCAGGAGTTTGCAGTGATTTTTAATAAAACTGTGCACGTTGAACTGATGCTGCAGGCCAGAGCTGAGGGGAAAATCTCACTGTAACAGCAAGGTCCTGACTGCTTGTGCATCATCAGAAAAAAAAATGAGTCCCTGTTGATTTGCTCAGAGTGTTGCATGGGCATGACTGTGTTTAGAGCTGCTTCCTGGTCCCAGTTTCCTTTCCCAGTGGCACTGGTGGCTGGCTGAGGTCCCCTGTCCCTGCTGGTGGCAGCCTGTGGAAGGGCCAGCCCTTCCCTTTGCTCCAGGCTTGTGGCCACAAAACAAGGAAAACTGGCTACTGGATGGGGAACAGAGAGTCTGAATTATTCTTTAGTAAATCTCAAACCCCAAAATAAAGCCCAAACCCTGAGCAGGGTCAGACCCACCCCAAAGGGGAGCTGCAGTGGGAGCAGAGGAAAGGCAGAGTGGGACCAGCCAGGTCTCTGTTTTCCTCCACTGCAGGGTGCCCAGAAGAGGAGACTTTCCAAACACCACTTCCTGTCCCTTCAGGAATTTCTCTGCCTCTCCCTGAATTTCCAGCCTCCAGCCACTTTTGGGCACACTCCTTCAGCTGGGCCCCATTGCTGAGATGAGCTAACTTTGCCTTCTACTCACTTAGGTATAAATAATCTTTTACTGTATTAATTACTTTGCACAGAAGGATAAGACATAAATTATAACCCAATGGTTATAATTGCATGTTCTTAGCACGTGTGCTTCGTTACTAATTATCCCCCTTCTCCCAGGCAGATTAAAAAGCAGAATCATTGGATCGTGGCTGCCAGGGAATGAGGCTGCTGAGGGAGGAGAGGGAGCCCCTTCTTGCCACCAAAGGGGTGTGAAATATTGCCACAAATACAAATACAGCCCCTTCCCTCCCCAGATTGAATTAGTTGGAGGTGGTGCCTGCTGCTTTCCTGAGGGACAGTGATGCCCATGGCAGCCCTGAGACCTTCCTCCCATCCCATTTCTCCCATCCTGCCTCCTTCCACTCACAGTGGAGCTTCTCCTGGGTTTATACCAAAAAGAAATCTGTATTGAAAGCTTTTTTACTTATTCCTGCTGGGCCTGTGGCTGTCCAGCAAGAGCCCTTTGGGGCAGGGTGAGTGAGTGGTCTCTGGCTCTGCAGAGCCTGCAAAAAAGAAAGAGCCAAAAAATGTCATTGTGGTGTCAGTGAGTGATCCCCAGCACGACCTGCCACCTGCACTTGGGTCACTCCAGGAACTGAAAATTAAAATGTTCTTCACATCCTCAGCCTGGTAACAGCACAGGGCATCACCTCTGGTTTTGTGTTCTCCATCACCCCCATGGCACCAGAGACCTGGGGTACCCCAGAGATGGCCTCGGGTTGTGTATTCAACCCCACACTTCACCACCCACAGCTTCCAGACTGTTGTTTCTGCTTTTGGAAAGTGTCTGACACATCATGAGAGGACACATTTGTACCTGCAGTGGGCAGCATGAGGGACCTGGAGTGAAGCTGGACAGCTCCATGGAGCCACACTGGGTTTGCTCTGCTACAGAATGAACCAGCATCTCATCCTGAGGAGATTTTCCCATTGCCTCCCTCAGCAATCCTGCACACAGACTTCTCTTGCTCCCCAACTCCCTGCCAGGAGAGCTCAGCTCTGCACTGCCCAAAGCCTTCCCCCCACCCCAGCCTGCAGCAGAGCCCTCAGGATCAGCCCCTTCTCTCTGCCTTGCAGCCCAAATAACACCAGGAAGCTTCTTTGGACAAATTTGTCTGGATGTCCCAAGTTCTGTTTGGTGATGACATTCAGAGGGCAGCAGTGCTTGGCCATGCTCTCAGCAAGGAGTGATGACCACACTAAACCCTGGGTTTAGGGTCCCCAGTAGGCTCCCCCTAAGGGTTAGGCTGAGATTAGAGGTCTCCAGGGTTCCCCCAGGGTTCCAGGAGCACTGTGGGGATGGAAGGGAGGGATGTGGAGCCAGGGTGCTGCTCCTCCCAAAGCTGCCCTCAGCGCACGCCTGAGCCTCTCTCCGGGGGCTCTCCAACACCCAGCCCAGATCCCGCTGTAAAAATAGTTGCAAGTGTTAATTGCAGGCACTGATGGTTCAGCAAGCTCCCGCTGAAACCTCAGCTGAACCTGGGAAGGAGCAGATAAAGCACGATCCTTTTCACAGCTTGTGGAAAAGCTCAGATTCTTTGGAATAGGCGGGAGAGCAGGGAGCGTGTCGGTTCTGTTCTCTCTGTGGCAGGAATGCAGAGTGTTTGCAAGGTTATCTCTCTCTGAATGGCAAATTTCCTCTCCTCTCATAACTCCTTTATTGCTATCAGCTTCCCATGACAGAGTTTATTTTTGAGGATGTATTCCATCATTTATCAAAGTTATCACCGAGATCCCTGGACTTTCTGTGCAGGGTGTGAGGGGCTTTGCCAGCCTCGCTGAGGGGCTGCCCTTGCCAGGGTGGGTGCTCACCCATCCCTCCTTGCTGCAGTCCCCGCTCTTATTAGAGCCCAGAAAAACCTGCATTTATTGTTTGCCAACCCAGGAAAACATTCCACAGGATGACTCCTGTGTTAACAGCACATCCCTGCTTTGCCTGAGCCCGGGGTGGGGAGCTGCAGGATTTTTTCCCTCTCTTTTATCCAAATTTCTGCAGGGAAGGAGGAGCAGGGGAGCAGCCCCAGCTCTTTGCCCTGCTTCAGAGAAATGTTGCTGCAAGTGGGCTTAAGAACGATGATATTTTGCATTGCAGACTTTCAGACAGGAGCAGAGCACACACACAAAGATTCTTTTTGTTGTGCCGTGGTGTTTTCACAGGCAAAACGCTGCAGGTGAGGCTGAGGAGATGAAATGATGTTCCTCCACCCTGGAGGCAGCTTCCCAGGGGTTAACACTGGTTTAGCAGTTGGGATGAGGGTGTGCAGAGCCAGGAACGGGGGTGTCCATCCTCCTCCTTCAGTCACAAAGGGGACAGAACTCCCCCAGCCATCGGGGGGGTCACGGATGCCCCAGGTGAGACTCGGGGTGCTCAGTGTTCCCCTCACACAGCACTGGGAGCTGTCTCTGTCTGAGCTTCACCAAGCACGTAATTGCTGCTTCAAATAATCATGCCTTGAATTAAAATAGTTCCTGAGCAACCTGAAACCTTCATCTCCAGTGCCTCAGCACCTCAGCAGGGAGAAGCTGTGCCAGGAGGTGAATGTCCCATGGGCAGCACAGGAGCTGCCTGGCTCCCAGCCCTGTGGGGTTTTTCTGCCACTGCTATCACAGACATCAACTGCCTGTGGCCAGTTCGGGGAATTTCTGAGTTTTTCTGAGGATTTACAATATTTTTATCATATTTTGGTTCTGGCAACCCCATCCACCCCTCCCTCCTGTGCTGCTCCCAGAGGCCATCTCCAGCATCCCATCCCTTTTGTGTCGTAAATGGAAGAGCATCAGCAAATGCCTAATTTGCTGTTTTGCATATGCATCAAAAAACGGCATCGTTTGTCATGGTTGACAAAATTCTCTTCCCATTTTCTCTTTAATTTGCTGGTATTTGAGGAGAAAACAAGGTAAACAGCGAGTGGTGTCCTGTACAATGACAAACAGCTCCCAGGCAGTAACACTGCTGTGCTGCCTTGCCTCTGTAATAATAATAATCATAAAAAAAAATGACATTAGTATACCTGGGTTTTGTACAAGTTCAGTAAAAGCCTTCAGGAGGAGAGGAAGCTTTGTCATCTAACTTGCAGAATTGCCTAAGAGGAGAAGTTAATCAAGCCATGAGTGATTTACCTTCACTGAAGGTGTCTTGTCAGAATGAGCCCTAATTTTGTGTCTCTCTCCTCTGGAGAGGATCAGGGTATACATTTTCCACAGGCTGGTCATTTAATAAAGCAACTTTTTTCCTTGGAAATTGCAGGTGAGGTGGTTTTTGCTGGCCTCAAGGCCGGCTTTGGTGATGTCCCACCCCCACAGACACCCGAGGAGCTGCGGGGGCCGGCCCTTGTGCCCCTGCCCTTGGGCTGGGAGCTCCCTGAGGGATGACTCAGGGGCTCTGTGTGCTCCACTTTGGGATATTCCTGCTCCATTCCCCATCTCCACCCCTGCTGTGCCTCTGGCCATGTCCTTCCCTCCCTTCTGCACGTGGTTTTGTGCCAAACCATCACCCCTGGTGTCTGCTTCCCACCCCTGGCTGCCAGGGCTTGGTCCTGTGCCAGTGCCAGGGTGGGGAACACGAAGCTCCTACCCACAGCAAGCCCCCCCTCCTCTCCTGTTTGCCTTGGGGTGCTGAAGGACAGCAAATAATTACTCCCTGCTGCTCCAGCCTAATGTGTGTCTTCATTTCCCATAATTATGTGGCCATTCTGGTTTATTTATTTAAAATTGCAGCAGCAGCAAAGGGGCACGGCCAGGATTGATGCCCAGGCTGCTGTAGGAAGGTCTGGGCATTTAATAACCCCTTTCATAATGAGGATCTGATAAATAAGAGCCTTTTAATTCCCATGCAGTCTTGGGTGAGTGGCAATTGGAGCTCTTGCTTATCTGCCTCCCGTTACAGGGAGCTGCACAGAAGGGTGCTGGAGGTGAGGCCAGAGCTTTCCCCAGCCAGGCTTCATCCTCCCAGGTATCATCAGAGACTCACAGAGTATTTTGGGTTGGAAAGAACCTTAAAACTCATTTCATTCCAAACCCCCCTGCAGGGGCAGGGACACTTTCCCCTATCCCAGGTTGCTCCAAGCCCTGTCCAACCTCACCCATCCACATTTTGGATGTGGTGGCCTCTGTTCCTCCCTGCTGTGCCTTTCTGGCAGGGCTCTGCTGTTGGCTGGATTCCTGAGGAGCACTGGGCTGTGCTTTCCAGGGGCAGTGGGATGAGGCTGATGCTGGGGAGCAGCTCCCCCTCACCCACGGCCTCCCCACTCCCCACCAGCCTCTGGCCTCCAGTCCCCTCCCTCCCTGGAGCTGGGAGGGCAGGAGCAGAGCTTTTGCCCTGACCCCTGCCCAGGATAACCCCCCTGGGCACCATCAGCTGTTCTGGACCCTTCAGCAGCTCCTTGGTTTGTTCTGGTGCTCTGAGAGGCTCCGTCATCACTGCAGGGCTTGCTGCAGTTAAAGGCAGCAGCTTTCCACGGGCTCTGTTCCTCACAGAGCCCCCTGTAACTCATCCACTGTGCAGGCAGCATTTCTCAGGAGTGAGTTCCATTAAGCTGCGTGCGAGGGTTAATTAATTTTTAATGTTAACAACCTTTCCTTTGTGGCACATGGCAGTTCACCAGGTCCTGGAGGGGAGGCCAGCCCACCTCCCCGTGGCTCTGTGCTGGGGATGGCTTCCAGTAATTAGACAGAACTTCCCCTGCTCCACAGCTCTGCCCTGTAATCCAGAGAAAGTGACATTTTCCGTGGCACAATCTGGGCTGGGCTCTCGTTCTGATGACGCTGCCTTTGCCAATAGATTTTTTTCCCAGTGGCATATGGCACACACTGCTACATCTGCTCCCATTTCCAAGTGATCCTTTACCCTTTGTTGAATTTTTACAAATGCTATCAGTCTAAATAATCCAGAAGGCTGCTATGGCAACAAAACGAGAATGCTGCTGCTCTCTCTTCTCTTTCACCCCCTCCCTTTTTTAAACCCTGGATTACAAGGGAGGAGGATGTTGGCTGTGTCCTTCAGCAGTGTGGATGCCTTGGGATGGGATTTGGGTCCCAATCAAACCCTCCCATGTCTGCTGGCATTGTCCTGCCTGCAGGAAAGAGCAGAGAAAACACACAGATGATTCTGTACAGGCTGTGTCATGCAGGGGGATGAAGGTCTCCAAGGAAAACCCCATAAATCCCATGGCTCTTCCTGGTGGGGAAGCTCCCCAAGGCCATTTCCCCCATCCCATGGCCATGGTGGAGGGTGCAAAGTCTTGCACACAAATGTCAGAACCAGCACCTCAGAGATTCACCTAAATTAACGAGGCAGGCACAAATGGGTGGTGGATCAGTCACAGAGGGGAGCTGGGCCCAGTCCTAGAGAAGATGCAAACCATTTGGATAATTAGCAGCAGATAAGCACAGCCAGGAACCAACTGGGATGTTTCCTCAACCAATGGATGGGGAAGGGCAGTGCACTGGGACCTGTTGCTCTCACCTGGATTTTGTCCCTTGGAGGGAGGAGCTGGGATGGGCAGGGCAAGCAGAGCTGGTTTTGGGGTGTCCCCAAGGGCCTCCCACCCATGGCTGCCGTGGTCTCATCCCACTGCCACCCCCATGAGTGCCCCAGCAGGGACATCCCTCTGTCACAGCCACCCAGCACTCATGCCCAGATTTCTGGGTGACACTCTCCAGTGTGAGGTGTGGGGGTGGGACACAGAGGCTGTGGCTGGGTGCTTGAGCACTGCTGATTATGGCTTGGGATGAGATTTGTTATCAAACCCTTCCTGATTCCCAGTGCTCCCAGGCACCAGCTGTCCCTGAGTGCTGCCAGCCCTGGCTGGGAGCTGGGGTGGCTCCAGGCTAGTGGCTCCTCCAGAGAAGCTGTGGCTGCTCCACTCCTGGCAGTGCCCAAGGCCAGGCTGGACAGGGCTTGGAGCAGCCTGGGACAGTGGAAGCTGTCCCTGCCAATGGCAGGGGGTGGAACAGGATGGTCTTGAAGGTCCCTCCCAACCCAAAGCATTCCATAAGTCTGTGATTCCCCCTCTCCTGCAGCTCCATCCCAGCCCTGGCCCACCTGAGGTTCCATAATTCTGTGATTGCTCCTCTCCTGCAGCTCCATCCCAGCCCTGAGGAGGATGGATTTGCCAGGGGTTTGTGATCTCCTGCTGTTGGGCACGAAGTGTTTCTGATCTTCTGCTGCTGCTCAGGAGAGCTCTCAGCCATAAGAAACCTGTCAGACCTCTCTGGTACAAAGTAAGTTCATAAAATTTGTCCATAAAATCAGACAAAAGGCACCGCAGTTTTATTAAGATCTAAACTGTGCAGTCTGTTTTATTACCATCCTTTATAAATTATCCACCCAAACCTCTGTCTTACAACGACAGCCCCTATCCAGATTTACTGCATTCCAAAGACAGGGAATTTCCTGGGGTACTGAAGGGAATGGCTGTCCCACCCCTGGAGTGTCCAAGGCCAGGTTGGACAGGGCTTGGAGCAACCTGGGCTGGTGGAAGGTGTCCCTGCCTGTGGCAGGGGGTGGAACAGGATGATCTTTGAGGTCCCTCCAAGCACAAACCATTCTCCTGTTCAGAGAAGGAGGTTCCTGCACTGGGCTGCCATGTGCCCCCAGCCCCTGCCACAGGCTGCTCTGCCTCCAGGATAACTCCTGATCACTCCTGTCCAAGGGATCCAAGACAGGCTTAAAAAACCCCCAAACCTCCAGGCAACACTTAAGGCCATTGTAAAGATGTTTAGAAACCTGACATTGGGCCCTGACAGCAGAACTCAGCAGGCTCTGAGTGTTTTAAATGCTGGTTTTTCCTTCTCTTTGGGGGAAGAGAAAAGCAGTGTTGTGTCAGATCCCAGGCTTGCAGGGCTTGCAGGTGCTTTAAGTATTTTACAACCTGTTGCAGTGATGCTTTTGCATATCCTGACCCCTTGGCAGCCTGCCCAAACTGACAGTGTGGCCAGAGCCACCCCTGGAGCTGCCACCACAAACGAGGAGCAGCACTAAAACCTGCCCAGGCTTTAGCAGATCCCAGAGCAGCAGCTTTTCCCCCCAGGCCAGGGGAGCAGCCACACAGGGCTGGGGCAGAGGAGGAGTGATCTCCCCTTGCTTCCCCCCAACCTCTCTCCAAGCAGTTTTCAGCTTGGGAATAAAAGAGTCACCTTGGAAATAGCAATGAGAGCTGGGTTTATCTTTAAAAGCAAATTTCTTTTAACAGATTGGCAATTTCTTCTCCATGAATGTCTCAAGCACTGCTCTGCCTGGGGAAGGGGCTGTTTTACACCTGCTTTTATAAAGTCATACAATTATGGAATGACAATCACAGAATTGTTAGGGGGCCTTAAAGCCCATGTTGTTCCAAGCCCCATTCCACCAGACCAGGTTGTTCCAAGCCCTGTCCAGCCTAGACCAGTCACAATGTGGGAAAAAAATGTGTCACTGAGATAAACAGTTTATTAATGAAACCTCATTTTATGGGGCATCATTAACTTCCTTCCTCATCCTTAGAACATCCTGCCCTGGGTGCAAACAAAGGCCTGAGCAGGAGTGGGTGAAATCTTGGGTTATTTAATGGAAAGCATTAGATGAGAGAATGCTGCCCATTCTCTTCTGGCAGCAGAAAATGGGTTTCAGACTCAAGGTACCCATGTGGGGAGGTTTGTGTGTATACATGTATAAAACAGAGATTTGTTTCCTCCCTTGGATGAGTTCCAGGCCCCACTCTACTGATTCATCACCTCAGAGCACTGAATGGCCCTGACTGACACACACAGATATGATCTTCCCAGAACGGACAGCAATTCATCACTTGTGTCATCAAAAAGCAGTTTTCCTTGAAGATTGCAGTGCAATCTAATCTCAGGCCTTCTCCCCTCCTACAAGGTGCATCTGATGGATGTAGAGTTGACAGCAGAGCTCCTGGCTGGATTGAGGTTTTGCAGTCACCTTCCTGCAGGGGTGTGTTGTTGGTGGGATTTGGGGTGACCCCACAGGAGGTGTGAGCTGGGAGGGATGGGGTGGGGTCACTTGGTGTCCCTTCCTAGTGATACCCAGGTGTTTGAGGGGGTTTTGGTAAAAAATATGGCTCTCCCAAAAGCCTCCAAAGTGTTGTTGCATGGAATGTCTTCTCTGGGGTTTCAGTCCCAAAGCTCTGTGAGTGCAAAGAAAACAGGCGTCAGTGCTCAAATCCAAAACTCCCCGAGCTGGAGACACGTGGGGTGGGGCCCTGTCTGATTTCCTCCATCCAAATCCTGCTTCCTTCTGCCAAACTTTCACTCATTGCCATATCCAAAAATAAAACTGTCCTACTGTGAACTTTTGCATGGAATGACTGAGGAGCTGCTCGTCATGTGCAGCAGCCGGGCTGATAACGCTGCTCCCTGCAAGGACAATTGAACTGCAGAGCCTGATGCAAGCCCTGAGTCATCCTCCAGCCTCTGGGGATCCCAGTTCACCACTTGCTGTTCCCCCAGCAGCACTGGGGAACTCCTGGTGCACTCCCCTAAACAGGGATTTGAGCTGCCACACCACCACAGGGACATGGGATGTCACCTCGTGTCACTGCCAATAGCATGAGGAAAAAAAGGCAAAAATGCCATCCCAGAGGTGTAGCACAGCTCAGGAGACACAGCTAAAAAACAGGAGCAAACTAGGAAAATAGTGATAGCTATAAATAATATTTGTTTTTCTGAACCATCTCATTTCTGTCCATGAGGTTCAGATTTTTGCCATTTATTGCCTCTGATTTTCCCGTTTCTTAAAAAGCAGGAAGGGCAGGGAAGTGATTTCTGTCAAAGCAGCTCAGAGGAGGAAATTTACTGGAGGAATTTTTCAAAGGGGAAAATACAAAAGCATTGATTTTCTTAAAAAAAAAAAAAAAGCCCAGCAGTAAAAAGTAACCATAAATCAAGCAGCTTTCTAAGATTATTTTAACAACATTTGGCATCAGTAAGGGTGAGTTGTTCTGTAAAAATGGGTGTCTGTGTTGTCACAACAGCTCGAGGAGGGGAGGATGGGGCTGAGGGCAGCCTGGGTATTTTGGGGAAATGGGGACACTTCGCCCACCAGGGAGGACAAAACATTTCTCAGGGAAATGCTAATAAGAACAAAGAAGTTTGTCAATATTGCATTCTCTGAGTCTTGAGCACTTCCTCGTATTTCAGCCAAATTTCTGAGCCTGTGCAAAGCCCAGCTGATGGAAGAGAGCAGAAGTAAAACCTCTGTGGATTGATGTTGGGAAAATGATGGCAGTGGGCTCCCAGAATGGAATGGGACAGAGGGAGCTGTGGCACCTCTCAGCTGGGTCATTTCCTGATGTCTTCAGTTTTACTTTTCATGTTTTTCAGATTCTGTGCTGCCTCAGGTGCAGTTCTGAGCCTCGTATTCAGTGTCAGTGAGTTCCCTTCACAGAGCAAGGAGACAAAACAAACCCTTTCCCCGCTGGAGACCAAGGACAACTTTCAACTCAAAAGCACAACCAAGGGTGGGCTGAAGGGAGGGACAAGAAGGATGAGACCTCACAGCCTGGAGCTGGAATTGGACAATGAAACCCTAATGTGCAAATGGACCAAAACTTACAGAAGTGTGAGACCTCGTGACCAGGGGGCCATTTTGTGACCATTTTGGGTCCATTTTATGACCATTTTGGGTCCACCTTGGGTGTAGCCCTGGCCAGGCTCTTGTCCTACCCAAGGTGTATCCTGGAGCCTTTCAATAAATATCTGCTTTATTCTCCAGCTCTGTCCAGTCTCTGTTCCAGCTCAGCCTTCCCACAGCATCATTCTGACCAGAGGAACATGATCCATGGTCACCTGAAAAGCAGATTTCCAGCTCTTCCAGGTGCTCTGTGCTGTGCAAGGATTGTCTGAGCAGGGCACAGGGAAAGCAGAGGCTTTGCCCCAGGTCAGGTTGGGCTCTGGGAGCTGGGCTGGGCTGGGCAGGGCAAAGCAGCTTCCCCAGGCAGGAGAGATGCCCCCAGCACAGCCACGGAGCTGCTCTCTCCCTGCAGACACCTCATCTCCGGGAGCTGCCTGACTCCAGGGCATTTCTAAAGTGTCATTTATTTAAATTTTGCAGTTTAATCTCACGCCCCTGCTGCGGGGCTGATGTGCCTGTGGAGCGAAAATGCAATTCTGCCTTAAAAATAGCATCGTGGTGGGGAATTTCATTTTGGGTCCATTTTTCACGCCCGTTTCTGGGAGAGGTCTCGTTTAATCCCTCGGGAGGTGGGAGAGGGGTTGTGTCTCTGTAAACAGCCATGTGCTACAATTAATAACACCTTGTAGCTGGCTGTGCCTGCCTGCACAGGCTCCTCGTCAGAGTCAAGATCTGCTTGTAGATAAGATGGAGAGTTTATAAAGGAGCATAATTAATAAGCTGCTACATTATTGCCTCCCCATCCTCGCTGCCAAGGCGCCACAGGCCCAAACAAGTGACAATTACCAGAGGAGATGGCACAGAAATACAGCTCCAGCTCTGCTCCAGGAAGCACTGATGCCTTGTCAGAGGTTACCTGGCTGTGAGTTGTGATTTGGGAAGGGTCCCACTCCCCGTGGAGCAGTGATGCTTCTCCTCCAGCCTGCCAGGTGCAGTCACCTGCTCGATGCCAGTGCTGGAGCAGGAGCAGGGCTGATGGATGTGAGCTGTGCTCCAAGTGTCAGGCAGTGACACACAGAGGAGTTGTGCCTAATTCTGAGCCCACTTCAGCAGCTTGTTTCAGTCAGCCCCCCTCCAGTTTCAAGCAAGAAATGAAAATGGGGGTTTTTTGTGTGTTTTCCTTAAGTCATGACTTAATTTTGGGCTGCTGTTAAACACAGAAAAGGAGGCCAGATTGATTTCAAGGTAATTAAGGCCCTAATGAAGCACCTGAGCACCTCAGCAGCCCCTCAGGGATGTGCAGGGGGGCACTTACAAGGAGCTTGGGGGGAAAAGCCATGACATGGAACAACAACATTGCCCCGGGAAGGAAATCAAACACCTACAACTTGCATTTTCCAGCTGCATTAATTATTCAGGAACTGAGAGAGAAACTGGAGAATGTTAACCTGGTTGGGTGAGAGGAAGGATTTTAGGTGTGAGAGAAGGTGGAATGGGACTGTGTCACCCTGGGGTCCCTTGGCTGTGTCCCCCACGGGAGAGGGACACTTGGAGGAGCCAATGGCACCTCCCACCTCTAAAGGGAGATGAAGCCCATCTTTACAATAAATGATGGGGCAGGGATTTTGTTTTGCCACATCCATCCCTGTGGAGTTGTGGAGTGACCAGGAGAGAGGGCAGCAGCTCCAGGGGTGGGTGGGTGCCTCAGCATTCACACAGGGGGAAAGGGGCTGGCTGAACTCTGAGGACTGGGAAACCCAATCTGAGGACACAAACATCCCATTTCTGGGCTAACCATCCACTGGGCTGGCAGGGTGACACCAGGCTCCTCTCTGAGCAACCAAATCCCAGGTCATGGAATCCTTTAATGTGTCAGAAACCTATTTGGGAACAGAGCCTGGGTGTCCATGTCCCTTGACAGGGTCAGACAAGAGCCACAGCTCTGCTCCTCAGTGCAGGGGAACAGCACGTGAAAATGCTGGTCTGTGCTTAAATGCAGGGGATGGAGAGATGGAAACATCCAGGAGGAGAAAACACAACACACTTGTCACTCAGCAATTATTGGCAAGACTAATTTGCCCCTGAATGCTGCAATAAAGCGATTCCCAGAATAGTGCAGCTGTGTGAGTACCAGGAAAAAACGATTAAATCTTATTTATTGGGTTTTGTATGTGTGTGTGTGTGTATGTGAGTGCAATGCTAAGCACTGCTGGAACAGGAAAGTCAGGCACTTGGGAATCTTGAGAAGCACCTTTGGGCCCCAGCTTTGCTGCTGTCCTCATGGGGAGCAGGGCCCAGCTCCAAACATCACCCTGGCACTGCTGCTCCGTGCTGGGTCTCCAAGGGCTTTGCAGACATCAGCACATCAGTCCTCAGGAGTTCTCTCCCAAAGCCAGGTGGGTATTTCCTGCTGCCTCAGCACTGCAAGGCAGTGAGCAGATCACTTGTTACAAGCCCCTGGCCTCGTTTTCCACAGCTTGTCAAGAGGCCACAGGATTCGAGTTTCCATAGGAACATCTGTCATTTCTTCATGTTTACCAGTAAAAGAAATAAACTGGTGAGAGATGCCTTGCAGTCATTTCTCCTGCCAACCTGATTAAAATAGTACTGGGGGAGAACAACAGAAAGACAAGAAGAAGCTTTTTGCTGTTATTCTCTGAACAATTTAATCTTAGCAGCTGTCAGGCAATCCAAGCCATGCCCTGGGCTGCTTTTGGGTACCTGAGCTCTTCTGCTTCCCTCCTGACCTCTTGGTTTTGATAGCTCCCCTCAGAGATCCCTGTTCTTTGTGTGGTTCTACTCCTAAGGGGAGCACATCCCTCAGAGGGAAGGGCTGTGGCAGATTTTAAGACCAAAATACTGCTCATTCCTGAAAAGAAAAAATGTCTCTCCTCCCCCAGGAGAGTGAATCCCCAGCAGAGCTGGGATACACAGGGCTGGATGGGCTGGAAACCTGAAGCAAAGCCTGATCTGGTTTCATGATTTGACAGCTCAGTTTCAGCTTTGGTCTCTGCAGAGCAGAAGCAGTTTGGGCTGCCAATCACCAAAGCCGGGTAAGAAACTTTGCTTTGGGGGTCCTGAGCCATGTTTAGAGCTCAGGGTTCATTTGAGTGCTGCACCCCATCATCTGCACCTCCACAGGGCTGGAGCCAGGCTGGGAGAGCTGGGGGTGCTCACCTGGAGAGGAGAAGGCTCCAGGGAGAGCTCAGAGCTCCTTGTGGGGCCTAAAGGGGCTCCAGGAGAGCTGGAGAGGGACTGGGGACAAGGGATGGAGGGACAGGACAAGGGGGAATGAAAAAGGGCAGATTTAGATTAGATTTTAAGAAGAAGTCCTACCCTGGGAGGGTGGGCAGGCCCTGGCACAGGGTGCCCAGAGCAGCTGTGGCTGCCCCTGGATCCCTGGCAGTGCCCAAGGCCAGGCTGGACATTGGGGCTGGGAGCAGCCTGGGACAGTGGGAGGTGTCCCTGCCCATGGCAGGGGATGAAATGGGATGATCTTTAAGTCCCTTCCAACCCAAACCATTCCTTGATTCTGTAAGTAAAGGAGAAATTCCAGGACAAGCTGTTGGGCACAGTGTGGCTCAGGGATCAACCTGGCACACTCAAATGCCAACAGGAATTTTATCTTCATTTTTAATGTATGCAAACCTGAGGCCATTCTGAAGCTTTTTCATGACAAGATTAGGTTCTGAATTTGCCCTGGAGCCCTTTGAGGGGATGCTTCCAGCACGTGGTTTGCTGGGAGAAACTAAAAGTCTCACAATTATTGATGGAAATGCAGAAATATTTGAAACATTTACTGCAGGGGCAGGCAGCAGTGGAACCTCGCTGGAGCACAGGTCCAACTTAGTCACTTCAGTGGCACCAGCTTATCAGGAGGTTCTAAATTAAAACTGGGTTGGTAACACTGCCCAGAGCCTCCAATTCTCAACACAAAATAGGGTTTTTTGGATAGGATTTCTGGCAGAGTCTGTCTGTGAGTCACGCAAACCATCACAGAAATCCCTGGGACTGGCAGTGCCTGGGCTTGGCTTGGAGCTGAAGGACTTGGGGTGGTCCTGCTGCCTTCTCAGTGTCACCCTAAAGAGGTCCTTCAGCAAACCAAACCAGCCAGTGGTTTTTGTGACCCTCTCCTGCCATTCCAGCAGAGAGACTCATCCTTCAGCTCAGGAGCACAGGAGGTGACACAACAGGCACTCATCCCCTGGAGCAGGGGACAATGCTGAGGCACTGACAGGGTCTGGGCAGGGAAAACCCCCTGAGAGCTTGAGGAAGATGTTCCCTCACTGCTCCCCTGCAGGAGCCAGGCTGCCCTGGGCCAGCTGCCATGGAGTCAGGTCCTGACTGGGAAGATGGAGAGGTTATGGAGACTGAGGGAAGAGAGAAAGCTGAGCTCTGCCCCTCTGAGCCCTCCCAGCTTGCACCTGGGAAGCAGGGAACAAGAAGCCTAAAAATCAGACCAATTATTAATATTAGACTTAATATTTTCAAAGGTGAAAGGAAAACAGGTTCAGCTTAAAGCTGTTGGACAGTTCTAGTGCAGAGCAGCAGAGCTGCCCTTCACAGCAGGGACAGACCGTCCATCACTCTGGGATCCTGCAGGAGGGCACCAGGGATGGCCATGAGGTTTAAACTGAGAAGAGAAAAATCAGATGCCTGATTTTATTTTAAAATAAAGGTTCCTAAGTTACATTTCCCAAGCAGTTCGACAGCAGCTGGATTTAGAGCTTGTTTGGGCTGGCTTTTCTTCATCTTTTATTTCAGTATCTTGATGAAGGTGCCTTTGAAATGAGATCTGGGGCCATCCAGGCCACTCACCCAACCTTTTCCACTAAGTTTGAAGGTGCAGATGGGATAGAATTTAATTTTATACACGAAGTGTCCTTTAAAAGAGGCTGAGTGTGAAGATGGGGCAGGAAATAGAGCCACATTTTATGCTGAATGTGCTGCAATGAAAATCTCCCCCTGGCAGAGGGATCCAGGCTCCTCAGGCTCACCTCAGCCTGCTGCTGAGGGTGGGGGTGACTTCCTGTAGGCACAGACTCTAAATCACTCTGCTTTAGTGGCTGAGAAGAGGTTAATAAATATTCCCCTCATGATGAAATCAATCTGACTGGCTCGAGTCAATCAGGAGTAACAGCGTGCTCCATCTCCTCTCTGGGCACTTTGCAGCCTCTCTACAGCAGCTGTAAAATCAGGTTTTATGATCTTCCCTTGATGAAATAATGAAATTAAATCCCTGATGGACACTATACCAGGCACTACAATTCGTGGGTGGAACAAGAGTGTCTGTTTGGGGGACAGCTCAGGGCAGCAGGCAGGGTTTATTTATAGAGTTTGGGGTTTATTTTTTGCTACTGTACTTAATTTCATTCCATAACCTTCACATTATACTCAGCATTAATTCATGGGCCATCATTTGAAGCTTAGAATGCAAAACCAGCAGAGTGTGCACGGGGTGAGTGTTTTATGTGTGTGCACAGTTACTTTGCTGAATGTTTTATTCACTTTCAAGTGCCTCTTTTTCATCCATCCCAATGTTTTAAATAGCATTTTTACCAGAGTGTTTAGGATTTAAGTAGGTAACCTCCTCTGGAAGATGCTTTCTGGGGAGCTTTGGCATTTAAAAAATTAAAGCAGGGTAGCTGAAGCTGGCTTAACTCTCCAAGCTCTTTAACATGTGTTATGTGACTTGGATACCGAATTTGAGGCTCTCTATGCCCTTTTTGATCCTATAACTGAAATAGCTGGAAGGATTTGGATGAGCTGGGGCAGCAGTAGATGGTGGGATCTCTCAAACTGACATTTCCCCACAGCAGAGCAGGGAGGCTGATGGGAGGCAGGGAACAACAGAGGCACTACAAGAGCAGTTGGCACCAAGATAACACTTCAGGCAAGAAAAATGAAGTTGTTTCAGTTCTAAAGGCAGCAAATTACCTGGCTGGGTTGCTGTGTGTGACAAGCAGCATCCTAAACACCATCATGCAGCAGGATTTTTGGCTGCTGCCTCTACTTTTTCAAACTGCTCATTGCTTGCTCAACCATTTGTACATTCTCCTCCTTTCTCACAGAGATACTCTCATTATTTGCTCATCACAGACTGTTCATGTTTACATGCACTCTTAGAGCCCTGCCCTGATCAGGGAGAACTTGCAAAAGCCAGGAATCCTCCAACCCCTGGTGCTGGGGCAGAGAGGGACCTGCAGGATGAGCTCTGTGCTGGTCCCTTGGGGCTGTGGGGGACGTGTCTGGCACCTGCTCCCTTTTTTATGGGCCAGATTTTGCCTCCTTTGTGCCATGAGATGTCACAGTGGGGCTCTGCACATCCCACCTGGGTCCTGCACATCCCACCTGGACTCAACACATCCCACCTGGGTCCTGCACATCCCACCTGGACTCAACACATCCCACCTGGGTCCTGTACATCCCACCTGGGTTCTACACACCCCATTTGGGGTTCTGTCACCANCTCATTATTTGCTCATCACAGACTGTTCATGTTTACATGCACTCTTAGAGCCCTGACCAGGGAGAACTTGCAAAAGCCAGAAATCCTCTGCCCCCCTGGCGCTGGGGCAGAGAGGGACCTGCAGGATGAGCTCTGTGCTGGTCCCTTGGGGCTGTGGGGGACGTGTCTGGCACCTGCTCCCTTTTTTATGGGCCAGATTTTGCCTCCTTTGTGCCATGAGATGTCACAGTGGGGCTCTGCACATCCCACCTGGGTCCTGCACATCCCACCTGGACTCAACACATCCCACCTGGGTCCTGCACATCCCACCTGGACTCAACACATCCCACCTGGGTCCTGTACATCCCACCTGGGTTCTACACACCCCATTTGGGGTTCTGTCACCACTCTGGGGTTCTGCACATTCCAGCTGGATCCTGCACATCCCATTTGGGGTTCTGCACATCCCTCCCGAGGTTCTGCATGTCCCACCTGGGCTCTGCACATCCCACCTGGGGTTCTGCACATCCCATTTGGGGTTCTGTCACCTCTCTGAGGTTCTGCACATCCCACCTGGACTCAANCGTCACAGTGGGGCTTTGCACATCCCACCTGAGGTTCTGCACATCCCTCCCGAGGTTCTGCATGTCCCACCTGGGCTCTGCACATCCCATCTGGGTCCTGCACATCCCACCAGGGTCCTGTACATCCCAAATGGATTTTGCACTTCCCACCTGGGTCCTGCACATCCCATCTGGATCCTGTACATCCCACCTGGGTCCTGCACATCCCATCTGGGGCTGCTGCAGCTCCCAGGCACTGCACAGCCCATCTGTGTTCTGCACATCCCACCTGAGTTCTGCCATCCCTCCCACCCTCGCTGCAATCCCACCCAGGGCTGTCACCACTCCGGGNTTCTGCACATTCCAGCTGGATCCTGCACATCCCATTTGGGGTTCTGCACATCCCTCCCGAGGTTCTGCATGTCCCACCTGGGCTCTGCACATCCCACCTGGGGTTCTGCACATCCNTCATCCTACCTGGGTTCTGCACATCCCACTTGGACTCAACACATCCCACCTGAGTTCTGCACATCCCACCTGGGCTCTGCACATCCCACCTGGGGTTCTGCACATCCCATTTGGGGTTCTGTCACCTCTCTGAGGTTCTGCACATCCCACCTGGGTCCTGCACATCCCATCTGGGGCTGCTGCAGCTCCCAGGCACTGCACAGCCCATCTGTGTTCTGCACATCCCACCTGAGTTCTGCCATCCCTCCCACCCTCGCTGCAATCCCACCCAGGGCTGTCACCACTCCGGGGTTCTGCCCATCCCCCTGGGTCCTGTACATCCCACCTGGGTTGTGCACATCCCACCTGAGGTTCTGCCCATCCCCCTGGGCTCTGCACATCCCACCTGGGCTCTGCACATCCCACATGAGGTTCTTCACATCGCAGCTGGGCTCAACACATCCCATTTGGGGTTCTGTCACCACTCTGGGGCTCTGCACATCTCATTTGGGGTCCTGCACATCCCATCTGAGGTTCTGCACATCCCACCTGGGCTTCTGCCATCACTCTGGAGCTCTGGGCATCCCATCCAGGGCTGGGATTCTGTCATTTCTGAGGGACTCTGCACATCCCACCGGGAGCTGCCTTTGCTTCAGAGTTCTTCATGTCCCACCTGGGGCTGCCGTCACCCTGGGCTCTGCACATCCCACCTGGGCTCTGCACATCCCATCTGGGTCCTGCACATCCCACCTGAGGTTCTGCCCATCCCCCTGGGTCCTGCCCATCCCCCCTGGGCTCAACACATCCCACCTGAGTTCTGCCCATCCCATCTGGGCTCTGCACATCCCATTTGGGGTTCTGTCACCACTCTGGGGCTCTGCACATCTCATTTGGGGTCCTGCACATCCCATCTGAGGTTCTGCACATCCCATCTGTGTTCTGCCCATCCCATGTGGGGTTCTGCACATCCCACCTGAGGTTCTGCCCATCCCCCTGGGTCCTGCCCATCCCCCCTGGGCTCAACACATCCCACCTGAGTTCTGCCCATCCCATCTGGGCTCTGCACATCCCATTTGGGGTTCTGTCACCACTCTGGGGCTCTGCACATCTCATTTGGGGTCCTGCACATCCCATCTGAGGTTCTGCACATCCCATCTGTGTTCTGCCCATCCCATGTGGGGTTCTGCACATCCCACCTGAGGTTCTGCCCATCCCCCTGGGTCCTGCCCATCCCCCCTGGGCTCAACACATCCCACCTGAGTTCTGCCCATCCCATCTGGGCTCTGCACATCCCATTTGGGGTTCTGTCACCACTCTGGGGCTCTGCACATCTCATTTGGGGTCCTGCACATCCCATCTGAGGTTCTGCACATCCCATCTGTGTTCTGCCCATCCCATGTGGGGTTCTGCACATCCCACCTGAGGTTCTGCCCATCCCCCTGGGTCCTGCCCATCCCCCCTGGGCTCAACACATCCCACCTGAGTTCTGCCCATCCCATCTGGGCTCTGCACATCCCATTTGGGGTTCTGTCACCACTCTGGGGCTCTGCACATCTCATTTGGGGTCCTGCACATCCCATCTGAGGTTCTGCACATCCCATCTGTGTTCTGCCCATCCCATGTGGGGTTCTGCACATCCCACCTGAGGTTCTGCCCATCCCCCTGGGTCCTGCCCATCCCCCCTGGGCTCAACACATCCCACCTGAGTTCTGCCCATCCCATCTGGGCTCTGCACATCCCATTTGGGGTTCTGTCACCACTCTGGGGCTCTGCACATCTCATTTGGGGTCCTGCACATCCCATCTGAGGTTCTGCACATCCCATCTGTGTTCTGCCCATCCCATGTGGGGTTCTGCACATCCCACCTGAGGTTCTGCCCATCCCCCTGGGTCCTGCCCATCCCCCCTGGGCTCAACACATCCCACCTGAGTTCTGCCCATCCCATCTGGGCTCTGCACATCCCATTTGGGGTTCTGTCACCACTCTGGGGCTCTGCACATCTCATTTGGGGTCCTGCACATCCCATCTGAGGTTCTGCACATCCCATCTGTGTTCTGCCCATCCCATGTGGGGTTCTGCACATCCCACCTGAGGTTCTGCCCATCCCCCTGGGTCCTGCCCATCCCCCCTGGGCTCAACACATCCCACCTGAGTTCTGCCCATCCCATCTGGGCTCTGCACATCCCATTTGGGGTTCTGTCACCACTCTGGGGCTCTGCACATCTCATTTGGGGTCCTGCACATCCCATCTGAGGTTCTGCACATCCCATCTGTGTTCTGCCCATCCCATGTGGGGTTCTGCACATCCCACCTGAGGTTCTGCCCATCCCCCTGGGTCCTGCCCATCCCCCCTGGGCTCAACACATCCCACCTGAGTTCTGCCCATCCCATCTGGGCTCTGCACATCCCATTTGGGGTTCTGTCACCACTCTGGGGCTCTGCACATCTCATTTGGGGTCCTGCACATCCCATCTGAGGTTCTGCACATCCCATCTGTGTTCTGCCCATCCCATGTGGGGTTCTGCACATCCCACCTGGGCTCTGCACATCCCATTTGGGGTTCTGTCACCACTCTGGGGCTCTGCACATCTCATTTGGGGTCCTGCACATCCCATCTGAGGTTCTGCACATCCCACCTGGACTCTGCACATCCCATCTGTGTTCTGCCCATCCCATGTGGGTTCTGCACATCCCACCTGGATTCTGCCCATCCCACCTGGATTCTGCACATCCCATCTGTGTTCTGCCCATCCCATGTGGGGTTCTGCACATCCCACCTGAGGTTCTGCCCATCCCCCTGGGTCCTGCCCATCCCACCTGGGCTCTGTCGCCACTCCGGGGGCTCTGCCCATCCCTCCGGGGCTGTCCCAGCTGTGATTTCGCGCTGAGTGAGTCCCAGCAGCGCTGTGCCACTGCCGGGCTCATCCCATTAACCCTTTACCCTCCCACCCCGAGCGCCCGGCAGCAGCAGCCGGGGCGGGGGCAGCGCGGAGCCTCTGCCCGCTCAGTTAAGCACTAAAGCGCGGTGATGAAGTGTGGTGGCAGTGATAAATCCTGCCATCAGCGCCTGCCTTCGGCACATCCCTGCTGCCTGCGACCCTCTCACAGCCGCGGGACACAGCGGCCCCTTCCCCAGTCAGTAACTGGTGATTGAGGGACGCGCTCGGCGTTTCTGTGCAGCATCTCCGTGTGCCCGTTCACTTTCTCTGCAGATGCTCCTGCCCTCTGGATTTCACAGCATCCTTCTTCAACTTGGAAAAAGCTTTCCGGAGTACGATTTTATCTTCTTTTACACGTTATTAGGTTTTTGTGCTGCTTTACAGCGTCTGCCATAACACGTGTCTGCTTTTAATGCTTTGGAAATTACAGTATGTTAATAAGGTGCTTTGGATTTCCTGCACCCTCATCCAGACACGGATTAGAGACACTGCAGTTCAGTGCTGATGGAGTAATTACAATTTAAAAAAAGTTTTAAAAACTCACAAAAAAAACCCAAACAAAATACCCCCAAACCAACCAAACAACAACAACAACAAAACAAAACCAAAGGAAAAAAATATAAGGAGATGGGAAGTAACAAGATTGCAGGAGTTTAAATCTGGAATTATTTTTATAGTATATATTCTTTTATCTCCATGAGATAGATAAGTGGGGAAAAGCAGCTTTCTAATTGAGGGGAGTTGAACAAATTGTGTGCTTTGGACACTGAAGGCTGGGGAAGCCAAACCAGTGAATGGATCCAAGTGGAAATCATGGTCCAAGGCAGTTCTCAGCCTGCTCAGACAGAAGGGGATAAATGTGGCTTTTGGAGGCAGTGAGGTGACAGCAGGGTTGGCCACTCAGCCTCCTCTGCACAAACACAAACATCTTGAAACTTAAACCTGCTCACAGCACCAGTCCATCCCTGCCCATGGAGTATTTGAGCCACTTTGGGGATGTTTTTATCTCTAAGCACAGCCAGGAATCCTATAGGGGGCAGGGGTGGGATTCATGTCCCTGCAGCTGTGCCTGGCTGAACAGAGCCCTCAGAAGCCTGAACAGATGATGCATCTCTGATCACAACCAGGCCCTCCATTTATATTGACTAATCTGACTTTAAACTGTGCCAAAACCTCTGCTTGTATTACACCTGCAAGCCCTCCTGCATCCATCAGAGTTCTCAGCTGTAACAACAGCTCTGAAGGATGTTTGGAGTTTGCAGGCTGAATGTTTGCCTATAAAATATCCATGTCAACAAGGAAAGCTCGTTTGTGGCCGTGTGGCTCAGGGCAGGAGGAATGAGGGCCCATTCCCAGGATTTTGACTGACAGAGCTCAGTGCCCTGGGCACAAAAAGGAGCCCCTGCCTTGGGGACAGGAGTGGTGGCACTGAGCCCACCTGGGGGCACTTGAGCTGAGACCCCACCAGATGTGCAACCCAGGGTGCAGGAAAATGCAAGGCAGAATCTGGTCTGATACATAAACAAGGGATTTTCTTTGTTTTCACATAAACCACCTGAATTTCCAAACTTCCTGCCCATCCATGACAAGATGCTTTGAACACAGAGGGGGAAGAAAAGTGATGGATGCCTGTGGTTGCAGAGGGCAGATGCTGGACTGGGAAGTTTTGATAGATACTGAAAGCCCATCCAGGTTTTCAGCCAAATATAAATTAATTTTGCAGCACACAGATCATTAGAGGATGATAAAGGAACAAAACCCCTCAAATCTATTTTGTGGTGCAGATTGGGGAATTTTTCACATCACTTGGGAACTCCTGGACATGGCACAGGACATTTCACATGATCACTCAGATTTCCAGCACATGACATGTGGGGAATGTGTTTCCCACAGCAAACACACCCAGCTTGGCAGCTAAACCCCATCAATCCTTATTTTACCTGCTCACCACATCACCAAATCTTATTCCAATTCCAATAACTGTTAATGCTTTGCTTTGCATTGGGCCTTTCCTGTGCTTTGGGGGGGTGGAGCTGTGTTTATGGTGGTGCCAGCTCAGCTGAAGGGGAAGCTGTGTCCTGGCAGTGCCAAGGAGCTGCTGGAGGATGTTCCTCAGAGTGCTCACCCCTCTGCAAGCCCTGGGCACCAGCAGCATCAGCTGGATGCCAGGGGAAGGCAGAAGTGATGGCTGAGGCCATGACCATTGGTTCTCCACCTTTTCTGACAGATTTTGGCAGGTCCTGCACACCTCTGAAGCAGGAATAACCCTGCAGATCCACAGATCCCACTCTTCCCAAAGGCAGGAGCTGCTGCACTGCCTGAAGGGTTCAGTCACACCCTTTTCAGCAGCGTGCTTTGATCTGCCTGAGTTTGGAGAAGAGAAATTTCTTCACCTGAGGGGGTGGTCAGGCACTGGAACAGGATGCTCAGGGAGGTGGTTGATCACTGTCCCTGGGAGTGTTGAGGCAATGTGTGGATGTGGTGCTCAGGAACATTCAGTGCTGGGCTGGCAGTGTCAGCTTCATGTTGGACTCCATGATCACAGAGGGCTTCCCCAACCCTCCTATTTCTGTGATTCTGTGATCAGCAATGCCTTCAAAATATCCACTGTCACACAAATGCACCACCCAAGGCAGATTGAATCCACTCTGAATCCATTGGTGTCTCCACTAAAAAACAAGGGTACAGCACCTCTCCTGCCCTTGCTCAGTATTTCTACCTTGCCTTCAACCACACATCTTGTTTAGGGCACACCAAGCCACAGCTAGATCAGATTACAGCAAGGAAACAGGATTATTTTAAGTAGATAATATAAAACATGTCTATGGAAACTCTAGGCTAATTGCATTATCTATGGTACATTGTGAGAGAATTATCTATGTGTTATTAGGGGGTGGAAACCTGCCAAAAATGCTCTTTAAAATGGGAGCAGGTTGTGACAAGGAGTCACTCATTGGTCACAGATAAATTAAAAGGCAGGAGACTTTGGGGCTGATCATTTCTGACTCTCATTTTGTCTCCCTGCAACCGCACATTGAGGGTTAAATAATGGAATCATGGAGCTGGGGACTCTAAAAGTTCATCCAGTACCACTCCTGTCATGGGCAGGGACACCTTCCACTGTCCCAGGGTGCTCCCAGCCCCAATGTCCAACCTGGCCTTGGGCACTGCCAGGGATCCAGGGGCAGCCACAGCTCCTGTCCCAGGGCCTCCCCACCCTCACAGGGAACAATCCCTTCCCCATATCTAATCTAAATCTCTTTTCTTTTGGTTTAAATCCAGTATTTCACAGGAACCCCCACACCCAGGTGAAGGCTGATCATGTTTGAGCCCTTCCAACTCCAACCCTTGCTGCCCAGAAACAACTCAGAGGTGGCTCTAAAAGCACAGAGAGAAAAGCCAGCAAATGCCACTTCCAGTCAATGGCTCTGTTTTCATGAGGCAATAAAGTTTCCATCACAGTTTGTCCAATCTGGACCAAATGGAAGTGACAAAATTTGTAATGATTTTCCTTCTCCTGCTGACAACTGGCTGGGAATAGCAGAGGCAGCCACCAGCAGTGCTGTGGTTTGCTTGGAGCTGGAGCCCAACCCAGTGTCATCAGGGAGATCAGAGATAATTTATCTGACAGGCTACTAATGAACTTAAATATGACAACAAAAATGACTTTCTGATCTACCCAAGAATTTAGGAACTGAAAAAACCTGATTAGACTCTGGGTCTGGGGATCACACTGCCCTCAGCCTCACAGCTCACAGCTGCTGGAGCTTCAGAAGGAAATGGAAAAAAAATGACTGAGTCACCAGCAATTTGGCTGGGACAGATGAGCCTGGCTGGGACAGATGAGCCTGGCTGGGACAGATGAGCCTGGCTCAGCTGGCAGCCCCTGTCCCTCATCTGCTGCTGTCCCTGCCAAGCCTCACCGTGTCACCCTGGACAACTGACCTCTGTTTTCTCCTGAAGGTGGAAAGTTGCTGTTTCCTCCTTTAAAAAGGCCTGTTTGAACAACAAAATCAAATTCCTGCTGCTGCAGGAGGCTGTGCACTGCAGTGGGAGTGCTGGGGGAGGGAAGGGCCCACCTGGGTCTTGCAGGTAACAACATCTTGCTCAAAAAATTTAATTTTTGGGGCTCTGCTGTCATTTCCTTCGCTGTTATAATTTCCCAGCTCTCCAGACAAGAACCCTCAAACAGCCAGCCTTGCTCTGGGATTTGATGCCCACCTGAAGCAGGGCATGCTCCACAAAGTGCCTCCAGGGTGTTGGGACAAGCTGATGCCACCCAGGAACATTTGTCACAGCCACTTCCTGAGCTCAGGCAGCGCAGGGAAACTTGGAACCACGTCCCCAGACAAAGCACTGAATGTCATTTCCTCCCTGGATGATGCATCTGCCTCCAGGTTGCCAGCACAGTTGGTGCTCTCTGTCCTGGCCTTCCCCTCCCAGTTTGGGTTTTGGAGGCAGAGCCAAGCACCAGCACGGTGCCAGCACAGCCTGGGATGGGATATGGGGATGCCTGGGATGGGAATTCCAATGTGCCAATGCTGGTGGTGTTCCAGGAGCAGGCAGTGCTGGGGTTGTGCAGCTGGGAGGATCCAGCCCTGGGAGAGCAGAGTTAACCCTGCCCTGTGCTGCTGGAATGTTCCCACACTGAGATTTCTCATTAGCCAGGTGTTAATTAAAGACTTGGGGGGAGAGATTCTGCTTGTCCTCTGGGATCAGAGGGAAATGCAGCTCCTGCAGAGCCTCCTGCCAGTGTGCACAGAGCCCTGGAGCTGCTGCTGCATCCTCACACAGCACCCCTGCCTCAGCCTGAGATCACACTGCAACCCTGCACTTCAAACCTGCTCTGGTACTGGTAACAGGCTCCTGCCAGGAGATCTGGGACCATTTACCCTTAAAATGTCTTCTGGGAGCTGATTTCTGTTCCAGCAGAGCTGCAGAGAGTTTATGAGACACAAGGATTGAAGGGGGACCAAAACTTCCTTCCCTGGCATCGGGATAAAGTGATGCAAAGCAAAACAAATATTCTCTGTGCAGCACAACGAGCTCCTGGCCTCCCTCTTCTCTTTCATGATTTAATTGCTCCAGAGACTTTACAGAATTTGCAGGGCAAATGCAGAGTGGGCAGGGCAGTGGGAGATCCCTTCCTGAGGGCTCTGACAACACAGCCTGGAAAAGAATTGTTGGAGCAGGTGGAACAATCTGCAGTTGTGACAGGCCATCATTTCAATAAAATATCATGCCAATGGTGGCAGAACTATGAGAAGGCAAAAATTTCTCATTTGTTTGCTTCCTACAGGTTTGCCTAGAGCCAGGAGAGTTTTGAAGATGAGTTTATTCATCATAAAATACAGACCAGAGGACTGATGTTGGTGAATCTCATTTTGGCACATCCAGTAACTTTGGCTTGCAAAAAGGGAGAAGGGGAACTTTTTGAAGGAGTTCAGAACCTTCTAGATTTTCATCAACAACAAAAAAACCCCCACTGCTGTACAGAAAAACGATTCTGTTTAGTTTTTGAAAAGACTGAAGAGAAGAACATCAGCTTTTTCCTCCAGGCTTGTGGCAAGACCTTGAGTCATGATTTTCTTTGTGCTTTAAAGCTCTGTGCTGCTCTGGGTTCAGGCCACATGGGTGCTCCCCCAGCATCTCATCCCAGTTTTCATCTCAGACACAGAGGCAGAGAAGCTGGAGCTCTCTGTGGCTCCCCAGAAAAATCTGTCAATTAGATCAGATATCAGCAAGAAATTCCTCCCTGTGAGGGTGCTGAGGGCCTGGCCCAGAGCAGCTGTGGCTGCCCCTGGATCCCTGGAAGTGTCCAAGGCCAGGCTGGACAGGGCTTAGAGCAGCCTGGGATGGTAAAAGGTGTCCCTGCCCATGGCAAAGGGCAGAATGAGATGATCTTGAAGGTCCCTTCCAACCCAAACCACTCTGTGATTCTCTGAAATGCCCTCCAGGGCAGCCTGAGCCAGCCCAGAACATCAAAGCTGTTCAGCAAATGGTCCCCTTTTCCCTCCAAAGCACTCGGTGTGGCAGCAGTTTGCTGGAAGGGAGCTGGCAGGCACAATTAAACCTGGCTTTCAATGAAATCTTTTGCAGTTGCTACCCAGGCTGCTCTCAGGCCTCATGTATTAATTATTCCTCTTCTTCCCAAGCTGTTCAGTGGGCCTGTTGCAAAGAGGAAAGAAAAAAAAAAAAGCAAGCAAATTAAAAGCACATTGCCCTGATTAAATCTCTGCTCTGGTCTTTCTGGCTGCAATCACCTCGGTGTGGCTGAAAATCCTCCCTTGACTGAGTTCTGCTGCCCAGCCTGCCTCCCTCCCCAGGGAGGGGAAGGATGGGCTGGGGGGATTTGGGCTGGGAAGAAGCTGCTCAAGCAGCATGTCCAGAATCCAGCATGCCAGGGTGGCCCAGGGAGAGAAAATCTGAAACATTTTAAGAAACCAGTATCACCTGGAAATGTATTTTAAGCAAAATTTTCTGTTATTTTCCCATTCTGCTCACATGGAAGTTCACTTTCCTCTGATTAACTGGATGGGTCAGTGCTGCTGTGGCTTGACTGGGGGCTTGTGAGGGCTTTCCTGAGTTTCCAGGCTCGTTTCCCCAGGGCACAGCAGGGATGGGTGGGAGCCTGTGTAGGATGCTCCAGGGAAGGAGCCAATAAAGTGTTCACAGCACATGAGGCACTTGCCGGGAGGAAATGGGAATTCAGCTGCGGAGAAGGGATTTGAGAGAGGCTCCTGCCAGCTCCAAACTTTTTTGGCAAGTGAGGGTTTTGGGCTCTGCCACCTTTAAAAGAGGCGTTTTGGGAGTGGTGGAGGGGTGGGGATGGGCTCTGTGGGAGACACAGATCACAGCTGGGCTGTTTGCATCCTCTGGATTGTTATTTATGCACTCAATTAAAGAGCCATGTGCTCAGCTCTGTGCCTGATGCACCTCTGACCACCAGAGCAGCACGTAGCCCTCCAGGCTCCCTCCCCAGCTTTGCAGAGACACTTCTCACAGAAATGTGCCCTTCTTCCCACATTAAAAGCAGAATTTCTATCAAAATTCCGTGTTGTTGAAATCCAGCCTGGGCCATGTTCTGCCTGGGGCCATTGGCAGGTTTCAGGGCTCATTAGGTCTGGGAATAGGAACCTCCCATTTGACACAGAAATGTTGTCAGGGAGGGCCATAAAGATTTCATCTTGGTTTTGGTGACAATAAAATGTGAGATTTGATAATCAGAACATGCTGTGACAGCTGCTTGTAGACGTTTTCTGGGCTGTGATGTCAATCTGCATCTCTTGTCAACGCTCTATTCAGCAGAATTTGCTGAGATGCCCTTGCCTCCTTGGAGAAATGATGAAGGAAATAGCCCTTAGCTCAGCAAAACCTTTCTGAGCAAGAGATTTTTGGTAGGATAACTGGCTGCAAACTAACCAAGATTTTTTTTTTTCTTGCATGAAACGCCTGTTGTTCCAAGAGAAACTTTCAAATAAAATTTTCCATTAAAAACCTGCATGAAAAATGCCTCCATTTTGCTTGTCGTTATTAATAACACTGCTCTATGAACAGGGGAACTAAGGTATTAATCAAAACCCCTAATATCTATATATTAAATATCCAGCTTCAACTCTGATGTGGAAATGAATTTTTTAAAACATTGGTTTTCGATATGAAGGTATCATTCTTGGTAAATGAGGATGAAGCCCATTATTTTACTTAAGCAGTGCATGAGGCATAAAACATTAAAGACTTTTCAAAATGCTATTGATTTTCCCATAAATGTGACAATTCCAGCAAATTACACCTTCAGAATATACATTACAATATAAATACCCTCCCAGCCATTCTGGGTAGTGACCCTATTAAAAAAACCCTGTTGCCAGCATGCATAAAAACCACTTGCAAGCCCATATTCCCCCAAAACATTTTTTATGGGCCAGGAATGTGCATCCACTCAGCCAGAAAGCCTCTGGCCTCCTGCCATGGAGCTCGGTGGAGTTGGAGGATGCAGATTTTGCCTTGCCAAGCTGCAGTTTCAGCCACCTGGATAAAAAGCAAATTCCCAAGGGTGCCCCGAGCCCCAGCCCTGCCAAAGCATCCACCCCTGACCTTGGGGGCTTTCTCCCCCAGCTCCCAAATGATTCCCCTGCTTCCAGCCCCCTGTCCTGGCTGTCAGTGCTGTTGCAAGTTGGGAGTAAAGGAAAGAAATCTCAGTGTTTATGGAGATCTCTTGTTTTCCAGTGAGGAGGAGGGAGCTCCTGGCCTGGGTCACCCTGCTCCCTTTGGCACCCCAAAATCTGCTGCTCTGCAGCACCCAGACATGCTGGGCACCCACCACCTCCCTCATCTCAGTGCCACCCACTGCCCTCTGAGGCAAACTGCTGCAAACAAACCATGCAGCAGGGTCAGGTGGGATTTTAGGAGGAGATTTTTCCCTGGCAGGGTGGGCAGACCCTGGCACAGGGAGGAGCTGTGGCTGCCCCTGGATCCCTGGCAGTGCCCAAGGCCAGGGTTGGAGCAGTCTGGGATAGTGGACCTGCCCATGGGATGAAACTAGATGATCTTTAAGATCCCTCCCAACTCAAACCATGCTGGAATTCTGTGACCTTAAATCACAGGCACATTAAAATTTGCAGCACGGCTGCGGCTGAGCCGCGTTGCAAAAACCTTCCAGTTGTCTGCACCAGCTCCTTCCCTGAGCCTGCCTCAGCAGCAGACAGCTCCTGCAGCCATCCTCAGGGTTTCTTGTGGGTGATTAATGCACAGCAGGAGCATCTGGAAAGCCTCAGATGAAGCAGACTGCAGTAAATGGATGGCTTTGCTAAATGACAGTGAAAATGCCATTTTTGTTCTGTTGTGAACCCCCCAGCAGGCTCTGGGCCCATCCCAGCTCAGTGGGGCAGCTTTTATTTGGGGGTCACATTCACTGGACATATCTGGGGCTTTCAGAGGGCACAGCTGCACCCAACACCCAGGGTACCCTGTGACTCCTTCTGCTGTGCCAGATCCTTGCACATGGGACATGGAGTCATCCTCTGTCCTCTGCTTGCTCCACTTGCAGCCTCTTCTTGCAATTCCTTGGACTGCAGCTGGACTCATCTCCAGAGAGCAGGTGGCTGGCAGAGTAAAGATAAAGGATGTGCTTTACAGTCAGCTCTAAAGCAGGAGTGATAACTGTGCATTTCAAAGGAGCCTACCCAAAGTTGGGCTGCTATGGTTGTTTAATTAACTTGAAAAATGGGCTTTTGCTTTGCTGTTCTTATTATTTTTTTAATATCATTCTGCCTTTTCCCAGCTAAATATATGTCAAAAGCTGCAGTTATTTTGCTTGGAGCAAAACATATTGCTTCCTTCCCTGCTGTTGTTGCTGTCCTCTGTATAATACTGGGAATGTAAGACAACATGGAAACATGGCTCTGGAACAGCATTTACTTTTTGCATTTTGACAGGCCCCAGTGCACAAATCTACCTCTGTGTGTAAATATATTCATAACTAAATATAAAAATAAATATATAGATGAGAATATATAAATATATTCGTGTTGTTGTAACATTGGAAGAGACCTTAAAGATCATCTGCTTCCAAACCACTGAGTTTGGGTGGGTTTTGATCCTGACATCTTTAGGGTGAAGCTTCCCAACCCCTGTCCATGGGAGAGAGCAATCTCCAGGCAGAGCCAGGCAGTAAATCACAAACAGCTAATAATGTAATTTATCTCCCTCAGAGCCTACTTTGCATTGCTTCACACTGTGCACAGGAGACAGGATCCACAGGAGGCAGGAGAATGTTCTGAGCCCCACCCCTGCCTCCTGACAACCCTTTGGCTTGAGAGCACAGCACACATCCTCTCTGGGCTTCCCCCTCATGCCTCACTGACCCTGACAGCTCCTGCCATCCTTTGCACTTTCTTGTTCTTATCCCAAAATCATGACAGGTTTCATTTAGGGAGCTGCTCTCCCCTAAAGGGTGAGAAACCCTGATTTAGGGGATTTCTGTTCTTCCTGGTGCCATTTGCATTTTGCCTTCACTGACATTATCCACCATGTCATAAGAACAAAATAAGAAATAAACCCTTCTTTCTTTTTACCAGCAAACCAATGTTTTCCTTCCTTCACTTTACAACTCCACAGCCTCTATGCTTTCAATTCCTCGGAGTATTTTAGGTTGTAGCTTGCATTCCATGTGCTGTACAAGCAGGAGCCCAGCTGTAGCAGAAAATTCCTAAAGGCACAAAGCCTCCCTTGTTGGATGCTGCCAGGATAAAATGAACACTTGAGCATTTCCCCATCTCTGGAAGTGTTCAGGGCCAGGTTGGGTGGAGTTCTGAGCAGCCTGGTCTAGTGGAAGGTGTCCCTGCTTGTGGCAGGGGGTTTGAAGTAGATTATCTTTAAGGTCTCTTCCAACCCAAACCATTCTATGAAAACCAGGTTTTTGCCCTTCATCTAAATTCGAGCTGGAGGGACATTGTGCTCTAGATTCATAGTAGGGATGAATATACACATAAATATGTATTTTTTAATATATATATATCAGTATAAACACACATCCATGTGTAGAGAACCACTGAGAATTTTTAATCTCGTCGAATGTCTGAGATACAACAGCAGAGGAGGGATCTGCACTGAGGAAACACAGGTAACATCAGCACCCTCTGCTCTGCCAAGCCCAGAGCCCTGGGGATATATCAGCTCCAGTGAAATTCAGAGATGGCATCGAAATTCAGAATTTTTCCTGCTTCTTTCTGTTCCACATTTACTACTTAGGAACAAGTTTTCCAGGTTGCAGTAAAAACTGTTGGTCTGATTTCCAAGCCCTTCCACCCAGCCTAGTGGAAGGGCAGCCTGCCCATGACAGTGGGGTTGGAATGAGGTGAAATTTCAGGTCCTTTCCAACACAAACCATGGTGGGATCCCGTGCCTTTGTCCCAGTGCCTGTCAGCAGCCTGTCCCCGGAGCCCAGGGATGGCACTGATGGGATAATGATGCCTTCACAGCCCGGCTGCTGCCGTGTGACAATGACTGATGACTCCTGTATCATTAGGGATTTCCTTTCCCTCCCCCTTGGGGAACATCAGGAGATCTGTTTGCTAAACAAACTAAGAAGCAGTGCCCTGCCTTTTTCCTCGAGAAAAACTTCCCCTCCCCACCCTCCCCCCCCCCAAAAAAGGGGAGGATCTAAATTTGCAATTCGTGCGTAAAGAGCTGGTGCCACACGAGTGGTGCCATAACTCTGCACCCCTCCAGGCAAGGAGCCTGCCAGGGGAACGTGCCAGAACCAAACACCCACCACTTGTCACTCTCCTGCTGCACACAAAGCTCTGCCACCACCACGCTCCTCTCCCGTTTCCTCCAGGGTTACGCTGACATATTTTATGTCCTTTAATAGCACCTGCTGTTAGATAGGGGATGACAGCAATGCATTGTAGAGTGTAGAAAAGCTCAGGGAGGGCTTTCAGATCAGGAGGCAGCTCTGAAGCTGCCTGGGAGTTTTACACACGCAGGGGAAATGCATATGAAGACAAACTTTATTATTTTTTTTTAACTGAACTTTATTATCAAGACATACTCAAAAAAGTGGATAAAAGAGTCTTGAATTCCAACAGCTAATGCAGAATCAAAGACGTGATGAACAGGCATATCATTATATGTCAGAAGTGAAGTCAAATTTAAAGTAGTGAAACTTCACATTAAAAGCTAAAAATATATAGGGATGACATCCATTTAAAGTGTGCTTTTATGAACAAAGTTGAGCTGTGTGTGTCTGCTTGTCTTCTGACTTGGCACTGCTGCATCCAGAGCCAAAATGTTCGCTCAGGCTGATCTCTGGGACTTTTTTGATAATCTGTGTTCACTATGGATTGTTCTCCAGTGTAAAGTCAAAGGGCATAAAACTCTTCTGAGGGGTTGGGGACTTTCCTGTGCCACTTTGGAAGAGGAGGTGAGCCTTGAAAATTCAAAGAGCACTTGATTTGTGGGTAACAAACAGCACCTCTTTGCAGGGAATATTCAAGTTCCAGATGTCTCCTCTCTCTCCTTTCCCCCCACTGCACATCCTGAGGGCTCAGTAACCTCTGCACTACTCGAGGACAGCCTGTGCTGAATGAAAGATGTGATAAACTCAGAACAGCACAGCAGAAACACTTCCAAAATGAAAAGTAGGTGGGTTCAGTGGGCAGTAATACTGACACATGCCTTGTGGGACTATTCTTATGTTCACATCCAGTTTTGCAGAGTGCTCCCTGCCACATCTGCTGACAGGGCATGCCCAGGACGAGGCACACTGAGGGCTCACCATGCACCCAGGACATTCCCTGTGGCTTCCTGGCCACAGAGGATGCTGAGTGTGATCCAAATGGTGTTCCAAGAGGAGCAGCTGCCTGCCACAGCACCCAGGCCTCACATCAAAGTGTCTAACAAAGGTGAATTATTTCACTGGGGCTTGGGAAGGATGATGGCTGGTGGGAGAGTGGAGCTGCCACAGCACTGTTTGGGTCTTAAAGCCCAAACTTTCACTGCCATGGAAGGCTGGCATGGGAGGGGTCACCAGAGGGAAGGTTGATCAGATGGCAGCCCTCGTCAGCCTGTCAGGGTGACCTCCAGTCTGTAAAGGGACTTGGAGGGCTGGAAAGGGCTGAAAGCTGATGTGTCAATGCTGAAATACCAGTTTGTATGCAATGCTCCTTCACCAGAGCCTTCCTGCCTAAATTTGGAGTGCCTCTGCACTAGAGGAGACCTTGGCAAAGCTCAGCAGGACCTTGCATTTTGCCCAGGCTCATCCCAGGGCAGGGACCACTTAGGCATCAGTTAACATTTCACGTGCTCCCCGAGATGCTGGGGACTGAAATAAGCATTAAAACCCAACATTCAGCTCTGCCCTGGCTGCAGGGAGCAGAACCTGCCAGGGGGGAGCAGAACCTGCCAGGGCACAGCAGCAGCTGCTCTTCCCACTGCTCCCCTGCCCAGGAAACGTGAGCATCACAATTACTGAGCACAATTAATTCACTCTTCATTCAGTCTTTCATTTCAGTGTTCTCCAAGGGGAATCTTTCTGAGACTCAAGACTCACAGGCACAATGCAGGCAGAGGAGAACATGTTCAGTGTGACTGAGGGTGCAGACGTCTCCCTCCCACAGAAATTACATTGTGCATGGGGGATTATTCTACCTCTCACTCTGCACTTTTACATTCTGTTTACTGGAGCATCCTGAGACAAAACCCTTGTGTTTCCTAACACGGGCAAACCTGGCAGATCCCTCACATTTTTCACAGCTCTTCTTCACCAGCTCACTTTCCTGTGTGTTTTCAGTGGTGCCACAGTGAGAGTAAGGAGAGTAAGAAGAGCTGCACTCCACAAAGTCCCGATATAAACTTGCCTCAGTGGGGAAAAAAATTATCATCTTGTCACATTTTATTTCCTATACAGAACTAAATGAATCATAGAAGAGGAATCAGAGGCTGAAGGAGGCAGTGATTTGCAGGAAGATTTGTTTCCACTGCTTTTGAGCAGCCTGGAAAAAGATGGATCAGATCAGAAACGTGAGCCCAGAAAGGACCAGGAGAGATTTGACTCTTTAGGATTAATTTTCTTTTAAGCTGCCTATTGTAAGAAATGTGATTGTGCAAAAGATGACACAGTTACAGATTAAGAATGATGGGCTGAGGAAATAGCAGATAAAAGAAAAAAAGAATAAAAGCAAAAGATGAAATGGGTCAATTAATTATCTTTAAAAACTGTAATTTTTTTTGAGGAAATCATGCCTTGCTGAAATGGTGCCAGCCTGTGGTCACAGCTCCCTGGCTGTTCTGAAAGCATCCTCTAATGCATGCTCAGGGTGGGAGTGTGTCTGTGTGTGTGTCTCTTGCTCCTCTCCCCAAACTCAGCTCCCACCCTGGGTTAGCTGCTTCCATGGACAGAGTGACAAAATTCATCCCTGCAGGTTAACTCTGGCCTGAGCTGGGGGCAGGCCTGAAAATTCAGCAGGGTTTTGCTTTCTCTTGTTGCTCCAGGGGTGGATGGTGGCTGACAGCACTGGAGCAAGTTCTGTGCTCCAAGGCTGAGCTAAAGCTGAGTGTGGCTCGTGGATTAAGGTGAGAACACCTCCCCTGCAGCTCCCAGCATGGCTGGAAACACTTCCCAGGCAGCAGCTCTGCTCCTGGCTCCCTGCAGGAGCTCTGCGGCCACCAAACACTTCTGCTATTCCAGGACAGAGAAGGTTTGGTGTGCCCAGGATGGTTAAAAGCTGTCTTTTCCTTCTCTTTTCCTTCTTCACCAGTAATTTGCCCCCAAAAGCAATAAAACCAGCAAAACCATCCCAATGAGACACTTTACTTTGTTTGCCACAGGGAAACTGGCTCAAGCTGAGGGTCTCTGGGATTGGTGGGAGCCCTGAGCATGTTCCCCATCTTTGGCAAGAATAAAGATCCAAAATTCCCCTCAGGGAGTCCTTAGGAGCTTATTCTCACTCAGCCCTTTTTGGGGACCATCCACTTGGATGCTACACTGAGTTTCTCTCTGGGTACAGAGCTGTCTGGAAGGGATTTAAAACACTGGCATTACAGAATTACTGCTTCTAATTGTATTTTCAACTCAAATTCGTTTCATACCACAGGAGGTGTGAGAGTCTGTGCTGGCAGGGAGAGCTGGTGCTGATCTGCAGGAAGGGTCTCATCTCCACGTATTCCTCATGTTCATCTCTCAGACAAGTGGCTACGGGGTAGGAACCCACAGAGAACACATCTGCAGAGAAAAATGGTGACAGCAGCAGCCTCCTGAAAGCTCTCTGCATGGACTGAGGCAAATGGAGGCAAATAAATCACAGGGAGGAGGGAGATGGGGATGTGCACTCTCTCCAGGGCTCACAAGCAGCAGGATTTCATCCAACTTGTTTTTATAACATTATTTTCACTTGGGTTGGCAGAACTGGTCGCGCTGTGCACACGAGATGTGTTTGCTGTGGCAGGAGCCACTGCTGGTGCTCCACCAGAGTGTGTTTGGTGCTTCCAGGTGCCATGGGACACTCTCCACCCTGAGCCCAGGCTGGGGCTGCAGAGCACAGACCTGAGCTGCTCTGTGCTCGTAAACATCATGTGATTCCTAAACACACACTGCTGGAGAGACACATCCGAGCCAGGGGAAAGGCTGGCATGAAAAAACAGGGTGTCTTCACAAGGTTTGCTCAGGTCCCATCCCATCTGTGCACTCCCAAAGTCCTTCAGAGATGGCACTGTGAGAAGAGGAAAGAGTTGCTAATGTCTGTGAGGCCCAAGATAGAGACATTTTAGAAGATTTAAGGATTTGTGCTCCTCAGGAGCTCTCTGCAGACATCCAGGGTCGCAGCATCTCCTGGGTTATTAGAGCAGCTCTGTCAATACTGGCCAAACTAGGCTAAACTGTCTCCTTGTTTCCATAGTGACATTTCTGCCTGTGTGAGTAATTTTGGGCTCTTTCTTGTTGCACTCAAAAAACACAAGGCAAAACAGAGGCTTAGCAGGCAATGTGACAATTGTGCATCCAGGGGATGTCCCAGTGGAGCCACAGGGACAGCACAGTGCAGATGTGCCTTCCCAGGGCAGGGCAGCCACACAGAATTCCCCCTGTTTCTGGTGTATAAATACCCAAAAAAACCCCCAAAATTGTCTTCAGCTTTGTTTCTCAGTTGGTGTCTGCCCAAGGACTGGCTGTGCTCTGTTGTGAGAGCATCACATATCCAAAATAACCTTAGAGTGCAGTGCCTGGGAACTGGCACCAGCACGAGGGCAGAGATGGTGCTCTGGTGTTCACTCAGATGTGACTCAACCTCAGTTCCCAATCCTTTAAATGGGAAAATGATGGAACCCTGGATGCTGAAAATGTTGGTTTCTCTGTGTTGAGAGGTGCTGACCCTCAGGCAGGCACCACATTTGATCTGAGGCCTTGGAACAGAACTGAATGAGGGCACTGAGATTATGGGTGTGTAGTCTGTATTAGTGTGTGATCTCACAGGGTGAAAAACATAGATTTAAGATTTTAGAATACAGTAATGTGTGTGAGCCAAGATGGAGGATTTGGGGTGTTGTCTAAAGTGCTTCTTTTCACCTTCTTCTTCATGGGTTTAGGTGGTTTTCCATAACTGGGTGAGAAAGACCTTTGATGGTCATCACTGGGTCAAAAACATCAATAGTAGAGGTGTCATCCCCTTATTGGGTAAATACTGCTTAAAANCTTAAAAACTTTGAGAGAATGTTACTAGTGGTCATTTTTGCCATGTTTTCCTAGCAGCTAGATAGAGCTCACAGTTTGTGGGTCTGTAAATTCTCTGTAAATAGATAAGATATAATAAATCACCAAGTCTGAACTTGAACTTCTCTTTTCCATGTATCATCCATCCTGACCTTGGCAAGAACAAGAAAAAAGGACCTGAGCCCCAACAGGAAAAGTCTTCAGAGGGAACAACTGTGACTCTTCTATCTCTGCTGGTTAGTTAGGACCTAACCCTCAACTAAACCCTTCTAATAAACCGAATTTGGGGTCACCAGTGGGGGTGGTTCAGTCTCCAGCACTGGTCTCTGTGGTGTCCAGTGTCCCCAGTGGGGTCAGGGCTGTGCTCCAAGGCTCTTCCCAGTTCATTGGGAGCTCAAGCCACGCCATCACTCCAACCTTGTGCAAGCTGGTGACAAAAACCCCCAGTGTTTCCATGTGTTTTACCAAACTCACATTCTCTGATTGCAAAAGAGACACCCCAGTCTGGAAAACAAATGGCCAGGGTCTGGTGATCAACATGATGAATTTGGCCATGTGTGCTGTGTTTGTTCACTGAAGTACAGTTGTCAAATAATAGGCTTCCAGGCTCTGTGAAGCAAATTAATTTTGTATCCTTTAATCAAAAAAACCTTATATTTTTCAATACAATACCCTCTTTGCCTCCCCTGAGGGCCCTGCAGAGCATAAAGCAATGCACAGAAAGGAGAGAAATAGATGGAGAAAATAAACGTAGTGACAACATGACAAATCTTTATAATCTGGGAGAAATTTCTGTCGTTTTTTATTGCTGCATGGATCTGAGCCCGGAGTTCTGTTATCTGCTGTGGTAAATAAGGATGAATTAATGCAAAAAAAAAAAAAAGTGTATTTATAGCATGAATATATTGCTGAGTAATACAGTGGGGTTTTTGCTGCTTGGGAACACAGAGACCAAGCCTTATTCCAATGGAACTCTTCTGCAACCCTGAGAAGCACATCCTGCTGACACATCCTAAAGCCAGGAACAGCCAGGGGCATGGGATTGCCTGTGGGGAGTCAGTCAAGACTCCAGGAATGGAAGACAACAAGCAGAAGATCAGTTAAAAGAAGAGTTTTTAAGAGAATGTGTGACTTAGTATTGGAACTCCTTGCCACAGGATGCTGTGGGAGCTGGAAGATGACAAAGCTCAGAAACAAGCAGGGCAAAATGATGGAAGAAAACATCATTGAGGGATCTCAAATACCAGGAGGGAATCTCTGGGCTGGGATGTGCCAGGGCTGCCTGTGGCAGTCTGGGAGCATTTCCTAGCCATGTGCTGCTGTCTGTTTGTCCCCTGTGCAGCCTCTCCTGGCTGCTGGAGTGACCCCAGCATGGACATGGCCAATTCCTGAGGGAAGGCTTTACCCACAGCCTCTCTCACTTGTGCTGCACACAACCAATATGGGCCTAAAAACAGCAAGAAATCCTTGAGTTTATTGTCTCTAAGTGTTTGGGTCTTTCTGATTCAGGGACAAAAAGCACAAAGGAATTTGGGTTGAACTGATAAGACCCCTGATTAGATAAGGCACTAATATCCTGAGTATGATGCCACAGAACCAGGTGTGAGCAGGATTTGACTACAAGCACAGAGCCTTGGGGCCTTGAGTTGTGACTGAGGAGTGATCTTTGAAAAGGTACAGACCCAGCACCTCAGTATTTCTTAACACAGATGAGCTCAGTTTTTAGCCAAAAAATCTTCCCCCACACCAGTTTTCCACACAAGCTGTACTGTAAGTGTCTTTATATTCCTTGTCTGTGATGAAGCTTTCCAGGTACAGTTTTTGGGTTTTATGGCCCTGCTGTCTCAGCAGTCTCATCTGGATTAATAAGAAAACTGAACATATCTCTTCTCTTGTCTCATTCTGGAGTGTCAGAAGAGAATGAAAATGGGCTGAACAGCCTCTCCACCTGTTCCAGACAAACTCCTCTTCTCTCATGGGAGTGTGGTTGAAAGAAGCTGCTGTTCAGATTAGTGCCTACCCCAAAGAACAAGCTAACAGGTAGGGTTAGGAGGGAGAAAATGGTTACATTTCCAAATCACCAGTTTTGCGTATTGCAAATTCCTCACTAAGGCTGGGGGATCTCCCCTTGCCCCCGTGGGAGCAGAGTCATCATTGCTGGCTGTGTCATCAGCCTTCCCAGCCACTTTTATCTCATGGCATAAACAGAGTTCACATCCTCAAGGGACAATCACAGCAATTTTGGCTTCCCTGCTCCCTCAGACCTGCTCCCTGCTCCAGATTAGGGGTTGCACTTCAGAAAACACCTGATTTTCATCAAGGGCAGCAGCTCCAGTGGGGCTTTTCCTGTGCCAAGCATCACCTGAGTTTCCCAGTGACCCGAGCTCTGCAGCTCTGTGCAGTGAGATGGATCCCAGGGATGGATCACGGGCAGTCAGTGGGGGTCCAGAATTTCCCTCACACCTGAACTGGCCACTGGCACCTTACCAGGAATGATGCCCTCCCCTGCATGGCACTGCCAGGGATGTGTTTATCAGCAGAGTTTGTGAGCCTGCATTTCAAGCACTCAGCAAGTGTTGCCACCAAGGAACGCCCAGTAAAGAGCAGCCACAAGAATCCTGGCAGAAACCCCAGCCCTGGCTGACTGAGGATGCATCTCTTGGCCTTTGCCAAAGGAAAGGTCAGGCTCTGCTGGCTCAGATCCCTCTGCCCGGGGCTTTGGGTCAGATCTGCCACCAACAAACAGGGTGGGGAGCAGGTCTGGGGGCACCAGCCCATTTCCTGCTGACAAAATCACCTGAACACACAGAGACTCTCACTTTGAGAGCAGTGAGGGAAGGACTTGCTACTAGAGAGCAAGGAGGATGCTGGAGCCCCACGTTATCACTCACTGCACTTACACTTATGTTTAAAATTATGGATTAAAACCTAACCACGTAGTCTACAAAGAGTAACAGATAAATTCAGCCTATGCTCTGCTTTAATTTTTTTTTTCAGATGAATGTTTCGTTTTATACCGAGCATATGGTGCACTAGATTTCAAGTCTCATTGATAAAGACTCTAATCTCTGTCCTGTCTTTATTATATTTTCCCATTTTCTGCTGAGTAGGAAAATGGCATTGCATACCATCTGCCAGCATGATCAGAGTGCAGTTTGCCAAGGTTTCAGGCCAGGGTGGTGCCAGTGGCAGCTCAACTCTTCTCCTCTAGACTTGGGCTCTTATGGAACCAATAGAGCCCCATGAAACAGCTCCTTCCCAAACATAAACTCGTTTGTGCAGCATGCTAATGATAATAATGCAAATGAATCTGTCATGTTTTGTAGCTACTATCCCTAACCACCCTACTCATGAATATATGGTAATTAAGCTATTGCTGCAAGTGTAACTGTGTCAGCACTACTAAATTAAGGGCTGTACTGTAAATAAAAATGGGGTCATAAAAAGGAAAGAAGGCAGTAAAATGTAATGGGTAGAAATACTAAGAGCAAAGTAGTAGAGGCTTTGCACAAGCAAAGGAAATGACTTTAAAGGCTCCAACTACAGGACCTGTTTTGATGCCATGGTTTGAAATTGCAGATAGATTCTGATCCCTTAGAAAAATAGTTCTTGTCCTCAGATGCAATTTTAAATCCCATGACACCTGCAGGTTTGCAATTAAATCAATAAAGGATCATTAGTGTAGTACCCCTCTACTGTGCCTCCATCCCTGAGCTCATTAATAACTGTGTAAGGTGTGACAACATGACTGAATGGGCTCCTTTTGGAAAAGATTGCCACAGGAACGTAAGTGGTTCCTATTCCCCAAGAATAATTTGTTGTCTGGACTATGCAAAGTCATGAGGTTTTTTTTACCTGGTAGGCTCAGTCCCCAGTGCAGCCAGTTTTAAAAGCCAAGCAGAATTAGTCCCACATGAAGAATTGTATTGCCATTAAATTGGAGAGAAAATGGATGTTTGTAGCAGAAACAATTTTGTTACACAAATGTAAATCATGAGAAACACCACTGAAATCAATATTTTGCTTAGGTTCAATGCAGAAATGATATCAGAGTGTGGCTGCAGGTGAGAACTGGCAGGGGCACACCAGGCAGGACAGTGGGACCTGGACAACAACAATGCTGCTTCAGTATGAGAGACTTGAGGGTTGAAGAGATGCAAAGACAAAATCCTGAATTAACATAAATGTCCTTGCTGAGGGGGAGAGAGAAAAGATGAGAATGAGTCAGTTTGGGGAGGTGAAACAGATTCACAGAAAGGATGGACACTCATGAGGCATTTATTGCATATTCTGCATTTGCAAACGTCCCTGATTTTTGTGGCACATAAAAACCAAGAGCACAATGCTCAAACCTGCAGGACACTGCACACAAAGGCAGGCACTGCCTGTAATTAGCCTGGGAGATGCACAGAGGATAAACAGCCCTGAAGATGGCACATGGGGAGATTTATCTGTAAAGTGAGAGTTTTCTCCACCAAGTCAGATAGAAGAAGTTTATCTTTCTCTTAGTGATCTAATCCCTTCTGCTCCAGCACAGAAGCTGATTGCCAGCAGAGATTAGAAGATTTTCTCAGGGATGTTTATTCCCCTTGCATCCACAATGTGGTTTTCTGTGGTTTTTTTTTTTCTCTAACTCAGCCAAAGCAGAGGCCTGAGAAGGACAGGGCCCAGGATCTGATGTCCCCAATATGCAAATCCTACCTGAATACAGGTGAGTGTAGGCTGCATCTATTTGCAGCATAAAAAAAATAGATATAAAAATGATATTGGGACAGGCACAGTACAGAGCTATGTGGTTCCACAGCATTTTCAGATATTGTCTGGGAAGTTCTGGCTGAGCTTTCCAATGCACATCACCTGGCAGCCACCCCCTACAGCAGATCCCCTTAAAAATACTTCACAGTGCTGAGCACCTGAAACCAACTGATTTTGCACTGACCCCCCTGTTCCTACAGCCCTGGGCACTGACCATCCAGTACTGAAGGGATTCCCCTTCCTTTTGGTGTTTCAAGCAGTTTGCACCCCAAATCTCCAGTTTCCACTCCTATCTAGAGATTTCAGTGGTTTTCTTGAAATGCAGGGTGGCTTGGAGCTGCTGGGGAAAGGAAGTCTGTGAACCAAGGACTAAACATAGCAAAAATAACACGAGGCAGTGATGGAATGTAAAATAGTTCCAGTCACATAATACAAAGTAACCATGCCCAGCTCTGGAGTAATTATAGATGGAATCCCAAAATCCCAGAATGGTTTGGGTTGGGAGAGACCTTAAAGCTCATCCAGTCCCATCCCTGCCATGGCAGGGACACCTTCCACTGTCCCAGGCTGCTCCAAGCCCTGTTCAACCTGGCCTTGGGCCCTGCCAGGGATCCAGGGGCAGCCACAGCTGCTCTGGGAAACCTCTGCCAGTGCCTTACCTCCCTCACAGTTAAAGAATTTCTTTCTAATACCCAAAATTCTCTTTTGAAAAGAATTAATATTTGCACTCTAAGGAAAAGGCCAGGTTTGCAGATATATGTCTGACAGATATCCAGGGGTGTCTGGCACAAAGGAGACACTTCAGAGGTATTTGTCCTAAAGGCTAAAATTAGAAGTGAATTGTGGGAAGACAGGAATTAAACTCTTTTGGTCTCACACAAATACTCTCACATTCCTGAGTGCTCCTGGCTGCCAAGCCCTGTGCAGTTCCCTGGCACTGGGTGCCATTGCACCACGCTCTTCCCAGGGGATTTCTGGCCAGGTCAAGCTCTTTGCTTCCTTTTCTGACAATCCCAGTGTGTACAGAAGCCACGTGTGTGTGTCTGGGGGAGAACTGCTGGGACATTTCTGAGGACCCACCCTGGCTGCAGGCATCCCTGGTGGGCTCAGTGTGTCCTGCAGAGCTCCCCGGGCACAGCAGCAGACACATCACCCTCCGTGTGTGCCCTGAGGAGAGGGGCACTCTGCCAGGAGCAGCAAATGGCAGAAATGAGCAGGGGGTTTATTAATGAGCTGCTCGAGGTCTCCTGTCCCCTCCTGGCTCCTGCAGGAGCCAGCACTTGTGAGATGGTGCAGCTCAGTGCCAGCCCTGCCAGAAAACCCCCGGCTCGGGGTGGGCAGAACAGCCGGGGGTGTGTCCGTGTGCAGGAGGGAGGCAGAGATGTGCAGGCTCTGTCAGCAAAAGGGGAAAAAGGAGCTGACAAGGAAATGCAGGCAAACCCCTTGGGCAAGGGGTCTGCAGCACCAGGAGAGGCTGAGGGAGCTGGGAAAGGGGCTCAGCCTGGAGAAAAGGAGGCTCAGGGGGGACCTTTTGGCTCTGCACAACTCCCTGCCGGGAGGGGACAGCCCCTGGGGGCTCTGATCCCAGTTAACAAGAGGAAACGGCCTAAAGTTGCATCAGGTTTAGATTGGATATGATGAAAAATTCCTTCATCAAAAGGAATTTTTGGAAGCACTGGAACAGGCTGACCAGGGAAGTGCTGGGATCACCATCCCTGGAGGAGTTCCCAAGGAGTGTGGATGTGACACTTGGGGACGTGGTTTGGTGGTGAACACGATGCTGGTTCAGTGGTTGGACTCGATGATCCTGGAGATCTTCCCCAACCTTGCTGATTCTGTGGCTCTGTGATCCATTGCAGGATGGAAGGAACATTGTGACAACAGGAATGAAACTCATTTTGCTGTTCAGCTCAGCGGGAGCAGCAGGTGTAAGTCCTGGAGCCTGATCCTCCTCTGACTCTGCCACTGTCATGGGCCAAGCTGTCCCTGCTGCCACCAGCAGAGCCTGGGGTGTTTGCTCAGTGTGTGCTCAGTGGAGCAAAGGAGACAGAATCTAAAATAATGCTAATAAAGGTAATCCAGAGAAAAATTAAATCTGCTGAAGAGGAGGTGCAGAAACCTCCTGCTCATGTCTGCACCACCAGCTGTAGCTCCATACATCTTGTCAAGCTGCATTTCATCAGGCTGCAGCACTTCTTGCAAATCCAAGTGGAATGGCAGCCCTGCAGGGATTACCCACTGCCCAGTTAGAAGCAAAAAGGTTCTGAAAAGAATCAGAAAGTTGAAAAGAAAAAGGTTTCCAGTTTGCTACTTTAATTTCCACGTTCGGATGACCTGAAGTCATCTAAGGCAGCAATGATAAAAAAAAAAAGAAAAAAAAAGAAAAAAAGAAAAAATAGCTATGGCATTTTCTTAAGGGATAGATTATTTTTAGCCATGGAGATTTAAAGTTCTCTCCAAGTTCCTGAACTTTCAGAACTTTTCTTCACTGAGGAGCTTGACAGCAAAGCATGTTCTCTTTTTTCTCTCTTTCCCCAAGTTTTCAAGTGATCTAATTAAAATATGCAAAATCTGCCTCTCTGCACAATGAAGGAAAACACATTTTTTTCAGTGAGATAAAGGTCATTTTTCCAGAGGCTTTATTTCTGAGGATAGCTGACTGCTCCCCTTTCCATTTATAGGGCTCAGCAACTGTCCACTTTCTGGCAAAGAAATGGGAAATGAATAATTTTGTCCATTTTACTTGTTACTGCTCTTGACATTACTGGCACCAGACAGCTTTTGTGACACAAAATGGGCTGTCAGTGCCCCACTGGGCCTGATTCTCACTGGCACCAGTGCCACCAGGAACTGCCAGAGCTTGGGGTACATGGAAGTCTGGTCCTTGATGGTTAATTGGGCTCAGGTGGCTCCAGAGGGATGAGTTTCCAAATGGGATTGACATACACAGCCTTTTAAAATGGAGTTGGGGTTGGTATGGTGCTTCAAAAACTACACTGCCTTTTAGTCACCTGCATTTGTGGGATTTTTGGGGGGTCTTTTGCATTGCTTTCTGAGTGAAGTTTCCCTGCTGCAGCTCTGCCCTGTTCACATCACTCAGAAAGGAAGGGGAGCAGCCCCTCCTATGTTTTCTCTACACAACAATCAGAGGCTTTTGCTTTAATTTTTGTCTCACTAGAACTATTCTCTATAATCTGAAGCTAATCTTGGCTGCTAAAGGGGCTCTCTCCTTGGGCTCAAGGCTGTTCCCTGGCAGTAAATTCAGCTCATCCCACTGGAACAGGGACAAATGGATGTCCCTTACAAAGCCAACTGCACCCACTCAGCACGAACACAGACAGAGCAGTGAAACCCCTGCAGGAGCCCCTCACGTGTCCCAGCCCCTGGAACTCAAACCCAAACCCTAAAACACAGGTTGACTGGACCTCAACAGGGAGAACATAATTTTGTGTTCTTGGACTGACACAAAACACAGGCAGAAGGTTTGAATAAATGATTTGCTGTGAATTATTTACTCAGAGCTGCTCAGAACCTCAGAGGACAGGGAGGGCAGCTCAACATTTGCACGATAAAATATTGAGTGGACTCCAGTGCTGTTTGCAGGGGCAGAAGAGTTTGTCCCAATGCTGTGACAGATTTAGGTGGTGCCTCCCTGGCAGGGCTGCTGGTGCTTTGAGCCATGGAGCCTGGCACTGTCTGTGTCATGTTTTTGTGCCCCATTAAAAATCTCCCTGCATTTCTCCTCATAAGTGGCTGCACCTCTGTCACACACAAAGTGGTCCCTGTGCACAAGTAAAGTCTTTCCTCGAGGGAAGCATGAGTGAGGCACAGCAAATTCAGAGTGTGAGCATGTATTATCCATCTTTTAACAAGATCACAGCAAGATTTAGGGGAGTTTGGCAATGATTTTGATCCTTGAAAGGGCAGGACGTGGGGTTGATGTGTCTATAGGGCAAATGACAGGCTCTTCTGGGGGGTCAAGACTCAGAGCATGAGGTGTAAGAAAGGCTCATTGTAAGTTACAGTGCTTACACCTGGAAAAGAATTCAGTGCTGTGGTGTTGTGCCCATGACAGAACCACAGGGGACAGAACTCCCATGTGGCCCATAATGGATCTGGCTTGGGAAGGTCACAGAGTGACAGAGGGGGCAGGATCAGTGTGACAGAGGAGGCAGGATCAGTGTGACAGAGGAGGCAGGATCAGTGTGACTCTCCTGGCTGGTTCCTCAGTTCCTCTATCCTGGTCTAAGGGAAGTCCTGAATTCAGCCTGAGGTGCAGAAAGGGGAGAAGTGAACCCCAGTGTAACTTGGTGGGGTCAGTGGGAAAGGGAAGGAGAAAAAGGTCCTTTGCCTGGCCATGGGAAGCTATCCTGGCCAGGGAAAAGGTGCAAGCTGGAATTCACTGGATTCAGTCTGTCTTTAAAGGAGTCAGGAACCTTGCTTGGTTGTCTAATAGACTTTGACATCCATGAGACGAAGTGGCTGGGAAGTGAGGAGGAGATGTGGACTCAGAGCCCTGAGATGGCTGCAGAGTTCAGGGAGCTGGTCCCTGGACAAGGCATCACCCAGTGCAGTGCTGGAGGCTCTGGGACACTCATGGTGCAATCTCCCTGTGACAGGAGCCAGGCCTCGTGGGGGCCAGGCCAGGCTCTGAGGGGTGTCAGGGAACCCTGGGTGGGTGGGTGGATGTGTGTGGAAGTGCTGGTGTTGGGGTTTAAGCCCAGCCAGCAACAAAGTACAATGCAGAGCATTCACTCACTCCATAGATGGGATGGGGTGGAAGATTGGAAAGAAGGCAAAACCTGTGGGTTGAAATAAAAACAGCTTAATAACTGAAATAAAATCCTATCATCATCATCCAACTGCAATGAAAAGGGAGATAACAAAAGAGAGAAAGGAATATACTCTTAAGAAGGACAAGTGATGCACACACAATACAGACACTTGCTGACAGATGTCCAGCCCCCAGCAGTGATCAATGGCCCTGGCCAGTTCCACCAGTTCCTGAACTGGGCAGGACCCTGTGCTATCCCTTTGGCCAGTTCAGGTTGGCTGTCCTGGCTGTGCTGTGTCCTGGCTGTGCTGTGTCCTGGCTCACTGTCCTTGGCTTGGGGTGAGCCCTGCTCACCAACACCTACAACTCTGGGGTGTGAGCAACACCCTCCCCACACTGAGCCCAGCTCAGGGCCCTGCACCAGATACTGGGGAGAGAACAAACTCTGTCCCCAGCCCAAACCAGTGTGGGTGTGAGGGTGTGTTTGTGAATGGGAGTGTGTGTGTGTGTGTGTGTGTGAGGGGTGGCTGTACCCATGTGAGGGTGTGAATGGAGGAGAGATGTGGGTGAATGCATGAGGTGCCCACACTTGTGTGGGGTGTGTATTGGGGGGGTTGTATGTGTGTGCAGGGGTGTCTTGGGTGTGTGTGTGGGGTCTCTGTCAGTGTGCGGGGTGTCTCGCTGTGTGTGGGGTGTGTCGGTGTCTCTGTGTGCAGACAGTCTGTCACTGTGCGGGGTGTGTGTCTCGCTGTGCGGGGTGTCTGTCAGTGTATGGGGTCTGTGTCAGTGTGTAGGGTGTGTGTTGGTGTGCAGGGTCTGTGTCGGTGTGTAGGATCTGTGTTTGTGTGTAGGATCCGTGTCG